>CM074720.1:533112588-533412588 GCA_037306005.1 Rhinophrynus dorsalis | reverse complement strand
GTACTGTGTTCCCTGTTTGCTGTATATAATAGACTGGAAGGAAAGGCCTCCCTGGGATCATTGTACATTGTCCCATTATCCATGCTTTTATGGTCTGGCAATAGCTCCTCCATCTAGGGTAGGGATGTCCAAAATACAGCCCAACATTTCCAGTCTGGCCTTTCATTCAAATTCTATTCAATAATAAAAATGTCACCTGCTGTAAAACATAATCATCCTTATCTGACCTTGAGCAAACAGGCAGACATGTAACCCTTTGTGTGCCGGACAGGCATCCAACACGTTGCAACAGAAAGCGTTGGATACCTCTCTGGCACTCATCGGGTTAATGCTAAATATTGAAGTTTATGTATAAAAATATAAGGATTAAGTCCAACTAGGGATCACATATAATAGTTTGTATAAACTCTAATTTTGCAAATGCTTGTTCCGCAACACATTGTTTAGTAGTATCTGGTGCATAACCCTTTGAGTGCGAGAGGGCTGTGCAACTCATTAAGAAGCAGTGCATTGGACACCTATCTGATACTCAAAGGACTAATTCACTGTTATTTTCTCAATATGGTTTTTACACCCATGATTTAGGAAGATAATCTGGTGTTGTCAATACTTATGGTAAATAAAGGTTGAGCAAAAAAAAAAAAAAAAGGTACAGACAATTTTGAAACCACGTATATCAGTAGAGTAACATTTTGGGTATAATACACATTTTTTCACACTTTTCACTCCTAATATCTGTGCCCGTCTCCCTCCCTTGATCTATCTCTCTCCCTTTTTTTATACGCGGCTCAATGCTTTACAGTGATCCGGAGGCAGCCTGGAAATCTGTCCAGCAGGCAGCATGTTTGAATTGGAAAGCCCCTTCTTTGGCTAAATCTTTCATCTTTTCAGGTCCCAGAAGGCCATGTCACAATGTCAGTCAGTGCATTGAGAAACATGGCCTGACAGGCTGGGCTGCCATCAGAGATCTTGGGGCCCAGTTCAAACATAAAACCAGCACCTCTGCAGCCCAAGCAATTACACTGCAGCCTGGAAGTATACGTAAAGACAGAGCCCGTGGAGCCCGTGGAATGTCTCCACTATGCGGTATGATATGAAACAGAGGAGAGGGCAGCAGAGATGTGCTCCATTTCTCTTCTATGCTGTCTACAGAATATACTTAAAAAAGATTCCACCAGGAGATCCTCCAGAATAACAGTGGGCCAGTCTGGTCGTGTAGGAGCCCCTTTTGACACAGCCCCCCCCCATATCGCGGTAGCTGCAGGGGGTCCTCAATGTCAGATCAGGAAAGTGGGCTCCCATACTTGTCCATGTCCTCTACACAGTACTGCCTGTAACCTCCTGATGGCAGATCTGCTGTACGGACTTAAAAGGACAGAAGACATAGCTAAGAACGTGGATGGCAAATTCAAACATGCCACCTGCTGGACAGATTTTCCAGGTGCTGTAAAGCCTTGAGGAAGGTAGAGGGAGGGTGAAAAGACAGAGATAGAAAGAGAGGTGTCTCATGTCTATCTATCATCTATGGATCTCTATCCATATCTATCTATCTATCTATCTATCTATCTATCTCATATCTATCTATTTATATCAACCAAGGAAATATCCTCCAATCAATATATGAAAATGCAAATGCACCAATACAGGTCAACGACGATAAAGTCCACATCAACATAGAAAATGGCATCCGAGAAGGAGACACAATTTCCACCAAACTATTTTCTGCTGTTTAGAAGATGTTTTCTGCAACTAAATTGGGACAAATAAGAACTTAAGATCAAAGGAGACTACCTATACCACTTATGTTTTGCAAACTATATCATACTCTTTGCCAGTAGTCCTTAAGAACTGCAAAAATGAATTGAAGAGCTACAACAGGAGAGCAAAAATTTTGGTCTGAAGATGAATATCAACAAAACACAAGTCACATTTAACAAATTTGCCATACCAAGGAAAATCACAGTAGATGGACAAGAACTAGAAGAAGGGAACAAGTATGTTTACCTTGGACAGGAAATGTCAACAGATGGAAGCATCAAGATGGAAATTGGGCGACGTATAAAATTGGGATGGCAAGCATTTGGAAAACTTAGTAGCACTGTCATTAAGACAAATTTACCACTCTGCCTCAAGCGAAAGGTTTTTGACCAATGTGTCCTCTCTGAGAAGTATGGAGCATCTAATTCTGAACATTACAAAAAGAAACCGAAAAATGCGTGCATGGATTTGTTAGAAAACGAAGGTCAATGACATTATTGAATGACTAAAGTGTCTGAAATGGAAATGGGCAGGCCACATAGCAAAAAGACACGACTATAGATGGAACAAACAAATTTTGGAATGGATTCCATTCAATACTAAATGCTCAAGAAGACCAAAGACAAGATGGGTAGATTAAAGTACCAAATTAGTTCTAATTTAAATAAATTGTATAGAGCAGCACAGATTTTTTGGGGGGGTAATGACAATCACAGCGAAGAACAGATTGAGTGCTACAATTGGTGGAGCTAGGGTTCCTTAAAGATGGAGTTGTGAACAACATCAGCTGCTTTGATCAAGAGTAAGTGTCTCAGACGTGAAATACTTTTATCTCTGTCAGTGACAATTTCTACATGTTTGTATCCCACTTCACAAGTCTCTCCCCATGCTAAGGACACGAGCCACAGTATGTTATGAGTTACACTTTTATAATTTTGTGCTAACAAAGGATATGATGTGTTTATATAACACCTTTGATGGTGCGGTCTGGTAGATTGTTGCTACTTACACAACACATCTACAGATTCTAGACTGCATGCACAACAGAGATTACAGTCCACTGAGTGTGGGTATTGGAGCCACTGGATTAGTTGTGCGTGCTTGATTGTGGCAGCCCCCCTCATTCCTTGCTATAGTCTATATTTTGTGTTTCCTTTTTCTGGATGTATAATACTGTGTTTAGTTCTGTGAGTTCCTCTTTCACATCCTATTATCTCTTTCTGAGAAAATACTTTTCCCACAGGGACAGTATGTTATTTGAAAAGATGATAAACAATACAACAATTTACCAGAAAATAGACCAGAATGTACAAATATCTGATCCACAGACAAGATACCACAGTTACCTCTTTTATTTCTCCCCATAAACTCATTAAATGAGCCCAAGATGTCTCCACCAAAGAATGTAACTATAAGCTCATTACACAGTGTTAACGCATGCCACAGATCTTGCAAGATTTTACCCAAACTGCCCCCTCCCCGCCACCATTTGCTGGACATGCTCAGACTCCATAGGGCCTATGCTTCATATTTAATTGGCTTGTCTGCAGATTGTTTCTTATTGGGAAAATAATAATAAAAATTCTGAGGTTTATTGTCAAAACAAATCTACTACTTGATCCTCTCATTCTTATCTTCTTTATAAATATCCTCTCATCCGCTTCATTGTCTAAATATGTGTTAAGTTTATTAGCTCATCTTACTAACACTGCTAGGCACAAATACCATTGAACTTAAAGTCTACTAACCCCTGCACAAATACCATTGAACTTAATGTCTACTAACCCCTACATCCATACAACACTGGCATAATAACTGTCATGATATTGCTCTTAGAGTTAGTCACCCTAAGGGTAACGGGGCAATCCAGATGTGGACCCCTTGCTCACAAGTGCCTAGAGGGATCAAGTGCACCTCACCAACGAGGCCCAACAGGGCCGAAACGTACGTCTGGGGTTAGCCGTTTCCCTTGTTCAGAGAAGAATTGTCTGGCATTTCATGGCTGGACTGTCATTTTGGCAGGACCTGTATGATATGCTTCAGAAGATTTCCTCTCTGTGTATGGCACTGGTGAGCTAAAAGAGATTGCATTCTGGGTGCGAGGACACAGTCCTAGTGTGCTTCTTGCATGTATTTGCTAGCTCATGAACCTAGTTGAGCATCTCTGACTTTTCTTTCTACATATGCAAATTGCTCTTGGGGTTGGTCACCCTAAGGGTAATGAGTAGTGATGAGCGAGCATGCTCGGCCGAAGCTCGGTTCGGCTCGAGCATCGCTCTGCTCGGCACATGGCGGTACTCGTACGAGTACCGCATGTGCTCGCCCGCCATGTTCGGGTCTCCTCCCCGCACGTTTCGCGGCTGCAGCGCAGCCAATAAATGTGCGGGGAGGCTCTGACATCAGTGTAATGCCAGCAGCCATGTTGGCTGCTGGCATTACACTGATTGGCTGGCCAGAACCCGTGATCGGGTGCTGTATAGCACCTGACCAGCGAGTTCGGCTCAGTCTTAGCCAGGGAGAGATGAGGATAGGAAGGGAAAGTCAGTGTAGGGAGAAGAAAAGTGTGTTTCAACAACAAAAAGACCCAAAAGTCCTTTTTAGGACTATTGTGTGTGGGGGCAGCAGTTATATTTTGTTTTGGGGGGCAGAGTTTAAAAAAAAAACGTCACATATTCCGTTCACTGTGCCTAGCCGCAGATTAGCAGCACGTTCTGTTTAGTGTGCAAAGTTGCAGATTAGCAGCACATTCTGTTTAGTGTGCAAAGTTGCAGATTAGCAGCACATTTTTTAGTGTGCAAAGTTGCAGATTAGCAGCACATTCTGTTTAGTGTGCAAAGTTGCAGATTAGCAGCACATTCTTTTTAGTGTGCAAAGTTGCAGATTAGCAGCACATTCTGTTTCGTGTGCAAAGTTGCAGATTAGCAGCACATTCTTGTTAGTGTGCAAAGTTGCAGATTAGCAGCACATTCTGTTTAGTGTGCAAAGTGTAAAAAATAAAAGTCACTTATTCCGTTCACTGTGCCTAGCCGCAGATAAGCAGCACATTCTGTTTAGTGTACAAAGTTGCAGATTAGCAGCACATTCTGTTTAGTGTGGAAAGTTGCAGATTAGCAGCACATTCTGTTTAGTGTGCAAAGTGTAAAAAATAAAAGTCACATATTCCATTCACTGTGCCTAGCTGCAGATAAGCAGCACATTCTGTTTAGTGTGCAAAGTTGCAGATTAGCAGCACATTCTGTTTAGTGTGCAAAGTGTAAAAAATAAAAGTCACATATTCCATTCACTGTGCCTAGCCGCAGATAAGCAGCACATTCTGTTTAGTGTGCAAAGTTGCAGATTAGCAGCACATTCTGTTTAGTGTGCAAAGTTGCAGATTAGCAGCACATTCTTTTTAGTGTGCAAAGTTGCAGATTAGCAGCACATTCTTGTTAGTGTGCAAAGTTGCAGATTAGCAGCACATTCTGTTTAGTGTGCAAAGTGTAAAAAATAAAAGTCACATATTCCATTCACTGTGCCTAGCCGCAGATAAGCAGCACATTCTGTTTAGTGTGCAAAGTTGCAGATTAGCAGCACATTCTGTTTAGTGTGCAAAGTTTAAAAAATAAAAGTCACATATTCCATTCACTGTGCCTAGCTGCAGATAAGCAGCACATTCTGTTTAGTGTGCAAAATTGCAGATTAGCAGCACATTCTGTTTAGTGTGCAAAGTGTAAAAAATAAAAGTCACATATTCCATTCACTATGCCTAGCCGCAGATAAGCAGCACATTCTGCTTAGTGTGCAAAGTTACAGATTAGCAGCACATTCTGTTTAGTGTGCAAAGTGTAAAAAATAAAAGTCACATATTCCATTCACTGTGCCTAGCCGCAGATAAGCAGCACATTCTGTTTAGTGTGCAAAGTTGCAGATTAGCAGCACATTCTGTTTAGTGTGCAAAGTGTAAAAAATAAAAGTCACATATTCCATTCACTGTGCCTAGCTGCAGATAAGCAGCACATTCTGTTTAGTGTGCAAAGTTGCAGATTAGCAGCACATTCTGTTTAGTGTGCAAAGTGTAAAAAATAAAAGTCACATATTCCATTCACTGTGCCTAGCTGCAGATAAGCAGCACATTCTGTTTAGTGTGCAAAGTTGCAGATTAGCAGCACATTCTGTTTACTGTGCAAAGTGTAAAAAATAAAAGTCACATATTCCATTCACTGTGCCTAGCTGCAGATAAGCAGCACATTCTGTTTAGTGTGCAAAGTTGCAGATTAGCAGCACATTCTGTTTAGTGTGGAAAGTTGCAGATTAGCAGCACATTCTGTTTACTGTGCAAAGTGTAAAAAATAAAAGTCACATATTCCATTCACTGTGCATAGCCGCAGATAAGCAGCACATTCTGTTTAGTGTGCAAAGTTGCAGATTAGCAGCACATTCTTTTTAGTGTGCAAAGTTGCAGATTAGCAGCACATTCTGTTTAGTGTGCAAAGTTGCAGATTAGCAGCACATTCTTTTTAGTGTGCAAAGTTGCAGATTAGCAGCACATTCTGTTTCGTGTGCAAAGTTGCAGATTAGCAGCACATTCTTGTTAGTGTGCAAAGTTGCAGATTAGCAGCACATTCTGTTTAGTGTGCAAAGTGTAAAAAATAAAAGTCACATATTCCATTCACTGTGCCTAGCCTCAGATAAGCAGCACATTCTGTTTAGTGTGCAAAGTTGCAGATTAGCAGCACATTCTGTTTAGTGTGCAAAGTGTAAAAAATAAAAGTCACATATTCCATTCACTGTGCCTAGCTGCAGATTAGCAGCACATTCTGTTTAGTGTGCAAAGTGTAAAAAATAAAAGTCACATATTCCATTCACTGTGCCTAGCCGCAGATAAGCAGCACATTCTGTTTAGTGTGCAAAGTTGCAGATTAGCAGCACATTCTGTTTAGTGTGCAAAGTGTAAAAAATAAAAGTCACATATTCCATTCACTGTGCCTAGCTTCAGATAAGCAGCACATTCTGTTTAGTGTGCAAAGTTGCAGATTAGCAGCACATTCTGTTTAGTGTGCAAAGTGTAAAAAATAAAAGTCACATATTCCATTCACTGTGCCTAGCTGCAGATAAGCAGCACATTCTGTTTAGTGTGCAAAGTTGCAGATTAGCAGCACATTCTGTTTAGTGTGCAAAGTGTAAAAAATAAAAGTCACATATTCCATTCACTGTGCCTAGCTGCAGATAAGCAGCACATTCTGTTTAGTGTGGAAAGTTGCAGATTAGCAGCACATTCTGTTTAGTGTGGAAAGTTGCAGATTAGCAGCACATTCTGTTTACTGTGCTAAGTGTAAAAAATAAAAGTCACATATTCCATTCACTGTGCCTAGCTGCAGATAAGCAGGACATTCTGTTTAGTGTGCAAAGTTGCAGATTAGCAGCACATTCTGTTTAGTGTGGAAAGTTGCAGATTAGCAGCACATTCTGTTTACTGTCCAAAGTGTAAAAAATAAAAGTCACATATTCCATTCACTGTGCATAGCCGCAGATAAGCAGCACATTCTGTTTAGTGTGCAAAGTTGCAGATTAGCAGCACATATTCCGTGTAATATGAAGAAGGCGGGTAAAAAGGGACGGGGAAGTGGACGTGATCCTGATAGTTCAGGGCGCGGGTCAGGACGCGTAGAAACTGTGCCTGGTGCCAGAGCACAAGAAAGAAAGACATCCACCATACCTAGCTTCATGTCTCAGTTTACAGGGCGTCGCAGGTCATCACTCTCGAGGTCAGACCACTGCGAACAGGTGGTCGGTTGGATTTCAGGTGATACTGCTTCCAGTCGGTTAAGCACCACCCTGTCTTCCACCAAGTCCACTATCAGTAGCCAAGAGTCTGGTCAACATAATCCTCACCCTGATCATCCTTCCTCCCACCATAGAGGGTCTGGTCAAAGAAGTGATCCCACACTGGGATATAGTGAGGAGCTCGTCTCATCACCAATCCTTCATTTGAACCTCTCTCCAAGCACGCTTGCAGAGGAACATGAAATCTTGTGCCCTGATTCACAACCTCTAGAGGGTACCCAATCACAAGAAGATGACAGAGGGGAACGGCATTTAAGGTCAAAGGAAGTGGATGATGATGATGAGACACAGTTGCCAGCAAATCAACCACTATTACTGTCTCAAGACCTTGATGAGGAGGATGATATACAGTTGTCAATGACTGAGTATGTGGTGGGATCAAGAAATGAGGAGGATGATCAGAGTGAGGAAGTGGAGGAGGACTTGGTGGACGATGAGGTGACTGACCCCACCTGGGAAGGTGGAGAGCCGAGCGATGAGAGCAGTCCTGAGGGTGAGCCATCTGCAGCACCGCAACAGGCTGGAAGAGGCAGTGGTGTGGCTAAAGAAAGAAGGCGGACCGCACCAAACCGGCCCGCAAATGTTCCACGGAGCACCCCCTTGCGTAAATCTCCCTTGCCAAGGACTAGGTGTTCCGCGGTATGGCGTTTTTTTAAGGAAAGTGCGGACGACAAAAAAATTGTAGTTTGCAACCTGTGCCACACCAGAATGAGCCGAGGCATGAACACTAGAAACCTCACCACCACCAGCATGATCCGACACATGGCATCCAAGCACCGTAATAAGTGGGAGGAACGCCCGGATCGCCAATCTGTGTCTGCAGGCCACACCACTGCCTCCTCTTCCCCTGTTTTCGGTGCCGGCCAATCGCCTGTCGAAGGCGCAGGCCCACATACCTCCCGCCCTGCACCTGTACCATCTGAAGCACCATCAGCGACCACATCCACTTCCCTGTCCCAGCGCAGCGTCCAAATGTCGTTACCCCAGGCATTTGAGCGCAAGCGAAAATACCCAGCCACCCACCCACAGGCCATAGCACTAACCTCACACCTTTCCAAATTACTGGCCATCGAAATGCTGCCATTTAGGCTTGTGGAGACTGAGTCCTTCCGCAGCCTGATGGCAGCAGCTGTCCCTCGGTACGCAGTCCCCAGCCGCCACTACTTTTCCCGGTGTGCCGTCCCCGCCTTACACCACCATGTGTCCCGTAACATCACCCGTGCCCTGACCAACGCAGTTACTGGGAAGGTCCACTTAACGACTGACACATGGACAAGTGCTTGTGGCCAGGGACGCTACATTTCCCTGACGGCACACTGGGTGAATGTCGTGGAGGCTGGGAGCGACTCGGACCCTGGGATGGCACAGGTGCTACCCACGCCGAGGATTGCGGGCCCTACCTCCATCAGGGTTTCCGCCAGCACCTACGTTATTGGCTCCTCCTCCTCCGTTTCCACCTCCGAATTCTCTGCGCGCAGCGCCACACACCCATCAGCCGGTAGCTGGAAGCAGTGTAGCACTGCAGTGGGGAAGCGTCAACAGGCCGTGCTGAAGCTGATCTGCCTTGGGGACAAACAGCACACGGCCTCAGAGCTGTTGCAGGGGATTAGTCACCAGACCGAGCAGTGGCTCTCGCCACTCAACCTGCAACCAGGCATGGTTGTGTGTGATAATGGGCGTAACTTGGTGGCGGCTTTGGAGCTCGGCAAGCTCACACACGTACCATGCCTAGCGCATGTATTTAATTTAGTGGTTCAGCGATTTCTAAAAACCTACCCCAATGTGCATGATCTCTTGACCAAGGTGCGCCGCGTGTGTGCACATTTCCGTAAGTCATCAACAGCTTCAGCCGGCCTGTTGAAGCTGTAGCAGCGCTTACAATTGCCAGCTCACCGGCTGCTGTGTGACGTGAGCACGCGCTGGAACTCCACCTTCCACATGTTGGCCCGGCTTTGTGAGCAGCAGAGGGCAGTAGTGGAGTACCAGCTGTTACACGGTCGTCGCCTCTCCGTTCAACTTCCTGTAATCAGAAGTGAGGAGTGGGAATGGATGTCAGACCTCTGTGAGGTTTTACGCAATTTTGAGGAATCGACACAGATGGTGAGCGGCGATAACGCTATTATCAGTGTAACCATCCCACTTCTGTGTCTACTGAAACGCTCGCTGCTCACAATTAAAACCGACGCTTTGCATGTGGAAGAGGTTGATATGCGGGAGGAATTGCTTACACAAGGTGATAGCCAGAGCACCCTCACTTCGTCTTCTCAGCGACAATTGGAGGAGGCGGAGGAGGAGGAGGAGGAAGACACGGTTGCCTCCGCTACAGAGGGTAGCCATGGAACTTTAGTTCCATCTCTTCAGCGTGGGTGGGCAGAAGAGGAGGAAGAGGATGAGGAGATTGAGAGTCATCCTCCTGGTGAGGACAGCGAAATCTTGCCTGTTGGTACTCTGGCACACATGGCTGACTTTATGTTTTCCTGCCTTTCCCGTGACCCACGCGTTATACGCATTTTAGACAACATGGATTACTGGGTGTTCACCCTTCTGGACCCCCGCTACAAAGAGAATTTCTCATCTCTCATTCCTCCGGTGGAGAGGACAAGCAAAATGGTGCAATACCAGAAGGTTCTTGTCGATAAATTGCTCCAAAATTTTCCATCTGACAACGCTGGCGGCAGAGTCCGTGCTACCTTGGCCAACCGAGAAGGGGAGAAAAGGGGAGCACACAGCAGTTCCGACAAAGGCAGGGCAACACTCTCCAAGGCGTGGGACACCTTCATGACACCCCGCCAGCACCCTCACCCTGATGCGCAGCCTAGTGTCACAAGGAGGGAAAAGTTTTGGAAGATGGTGAAGGAGTACATAGCAGACCGTGTCAGCGTCCTCAATGATCCCTCTGTGCCTTACAACTACTGGGTGTCCAAGCTGGACACGTGGTATGAACTGGCACTCTACGCCTTGGAGGTGCTGGCCTGCCCTGCCGCCAGCGTTCTGTCTGAGCGGGTATTTAGTGCTGCTGGTGGCATCATAACAGATAAGCGTATCCGCCTTTCCACCGAAAATGCTGATAGGTTGACACTTATAAAAATGAACAAGGCCTGGATTTCCCCTGACTTCTCCACTCCACTGGAGGAAAGCCCCGGGTGAACATAAAGTCACTTTAAATATGTTATTTACAATGATGGGAATACTTCCCATTCACCCCTT
This sequence comes from Rhinophrynus dorsalis, assembly GCA_037306005.1. Lineage (NCBI taxonomy): Eukaryota > Metazoa > Chordata > Amphibia > Anura > Rhinophrynidae > Rhinophrynus > Rhinophrynus dorsalis. Next base: position 533,401,800 of record CM074720.1, on the reverse strand, counting down.
CCACCCAAAAAATGGGTATATGGTTGACTCTCTTCCATATACCCTGGGATATAATTTTTATATAGGGCCAGCTCACCAGCGGGCCCTGTGATATAATTTTTATATAGGGCCAGCTCACCAGCGGGCGCTGTTTGACAATTTTTGTATAGGTCAGCTCACCAGCGGGCCTTCTCATATAATGTTTTATTGGGTCAGCTCTCTAGCGGGCCCTCTCATATAATGTTTTATAGTGTCAGCTCACTAGCGGGCCTTCGCATATAATGTTTAGGATGGTCAGCTCCGCAGCAGACCCTCACCCATAATGTTTTAGATGGTCTGCTCAGCGCACGTTTCCCTCTTAATCATGGCCCCAGTTCAGAAAAATCGAGGACATTTTTTGCAGAATTTGCCTCTGTGCACGTTTCCCTCTTAATCATGGCCCCAGTTCAGAAAAATCGAGGAAATTTTTTGCAGAATTTGCCTCTGCGCACGTTTCCCTCTTAATCATGGCCCCAGTTCCGAAAAATCGATGAAATTTTTTGCAGAATTTGCAGATGATATACAAGTAAATATACAGCAAATACTGTTTGGTAACAATTTTTCGCCTAAAGTCGTTTTTATCTTCCTTTTTGTGTGTTTTACGGTCAGTCTGTAAAAATGGCGTACTACGGGCGAAACATCGTTCCCAGCAGCAACGTTGGAGTCCAAGATGCATCCAGACATCCTCCCTATGCTGTCCCTGAACCATTTCTGTGGTGTTTCCATCATTTTCTGCCCTTTTCCTATGGACCAGGCACCCTCCCCTCATCAGAGCAGGGGGTGCCTGGTGTAATGCTCGAGTCCTCCCATTGACTTCAATGGGGCTCGGGTGCTCGACCGAGCACTCGAGCCTCCGGGGGTGCTCGGCCAGAGCACCCGAACACCCGAGCATTGGGGTGCTCGATCATCATTAGTAATGAGGGGAATCCAGACGTGGACCCTTTGCTCACAGTGCCTAGAGGGATCAGCTGCATCTCACCGACGAGGCCCAAGAAGGCCGAAACGTACGTCTGGGTTTAGCTGTTTCCCTTATTCAGAGAGGACTTGTCTGGCATTTCGTGGCTGGACCGTCATTTGGCAGGACCAATATGATATGCTTCAGAATATTTCTTCTCTGTCTATGGCATTTGTGAGCTAAAAGAGATTGCACCCTGGGTGTGAGGACACAGTCCCAGTGCATACCCTTGCAGACTCATGAGCATAGTTGAGCATCTCTGACTTCTTCTATTAATAATAACTGGCATGATAACTTAGGTCAGGGCTGTCCAAATCCAGTCCCCAAGGGCCACCAACAGGCCAAGATGTAAGGATTTCCCTGATTAAGCACTGGTGAGTCAGTCACAATGAATAATCCACTGATTAACTCAACTGTACTTAATCAGGGAAATCCCTAAATCCTGGCCTGTTGGTGGCCACACGTTAGCTTTTTTCATTCTGTTTATTTATCTTGCCAATTCAGATCTTTATTTAAGGTTTTTACTCCACTCACTCTCACAGTTGATGTTTATTTACCCCCTATCCTGCTTCTTTTCTTTCCTTCCCCCTTGTTTCTTCCCAGTTTATTGCTGTTATCTACTTTGGTTCTTTTTTCTTCCCTTCATTCTGGTACAGGTTGATCTTAGTTTCATCTGTCCAAAGAATGCTGTTCCAGAACTGGGCTGGATTTTTTAGATGTTTTTTTGGCAAAGTCTAATCTGGCCTTTCTATTCTTGAGGCTTATGAATGGTTTGCACCTTTTGGTGAACCCTCTGTATTTGCTCTCATGAAGTCTTCTCTTTATGGTAGACTTGGATAATGATATGCCTACCTCCTGGTAGGCACTTGACTGGATGTTGTGAAGGGGTTTTTCTTTACCATGGAAAGGATCCTACGATCATCCACCACTGTTGTCTTCCATGGATGTCCAGGCCTTCTTGTGTTGAAGAGCTCACCAGTGCGTTATTTTTTTCTCAGATATACCAAACTGTTGATCTGGCCACCCCTAATGTTCCTGCTAGCTCTCTGATGTTTTTTTTTTAATTATTTGTAGCCTAAGGATGGCCTGTTTCACTTGCACTGAGAGCTCATTTGACCGCATGTTGTGGGTACACAGCATCAGCTTCCAAATGCGAATGTCAGACCTGGAATCAACTCCAGGCCTTTTACCTGCTTAATTGATGAAGAAATAATGAAGGAAAAGCCCACATCTGTCCATGAAACAGCTTTTGAGTCAATTGTCCAATTGCTTTTGGTACCTTGAAAAAGAGGGGGCTACATATTAAAGAGCTGTCATTCCTAAACCCTTAAATTTTGGATATGAATACCATCAAATTAAAGATGAGAGACTGCACTTTAAGCCCATATTCATTATTTAACTGTAACTTGAATTTATTCTTATGATGAAGTGGCCACAAAACATGTTAGGAGCCTTATTTTAATATTATTTTTAATATATATATATTTTTAATAAAGTAGTGTTTTGTTTCTACGTGTCCGTTTATATCTAGTCTTTTCTTTCCATTGCCCATCGGCTTGTGCGGTCTTGTTGCGAGGAGGACCGGCTACCTTTGCCCACTGGCTTTCTCACCGGCTCTTGTAATTTATAGGCCAGTGGGAATATTCTATGTAAGTATAGATCATGATGCTTACTGTGTTTTGAATTGTCAGCATTTACGTGGTGAAGCTCTCCTCCTGTGCATGTATCTTTCTGGTTTGTTGTCCTCCAGCATTTTCAGCAACTGAGTGACCTGTAGAGAGATTGAGCGTTCCTGTGAAGGCGATCTATGTGGGGGCAATTATAATATCCTCCACAAGCTTAAGTGCTACTTAAGCATTGGAGAAATGTGAGTGTTCCATTTTGTTCTCCTCGATTTCCTGGGTTATTTGGTGATACACTGTGATGCCCTCCCATCTTGTTTTTTTGTGAATTTATTTTGGTAAACAGCCAAAATAACAAAACTTGTGTCAGTGTTCATATATTTCTGGACCTAAATATACGTTCGGTGTGTTATGTATATATTTGTTTGCATGTGTGTGCATATATATATATATATATATATATATATATATATATATATATATATATAAATTAGTTGAAGAGCCCGTTACACGGGCCACAGTGCCACTGCCAGCCGGTCGCAGGGCAGTCATGCGTAGTAGAGACTGCCCGCGGCGTGGCTGATACAGAGCTGGCCTCTCCTTCAGAGCGTCCAGCTCTGTATCAGCCGCGCTGCGGGAAGTCTCTACTGCGCATGACTGCGTCGTTACATACGTTTTAGCAAATTATTATATAGGATAATGTGTGTATGTGTGTGTTATGTATATATTTGCATGTGTGTGCATATATATATATATATATATGTGTGTGTGTGGATATGTGTATATTTACATATGCATGTGTTGATGTGTGTGTGTGTATGTAAAACAGGATTGCAAAATTGCTCCTCTCTTGGTGTATATGACCTTTAGTAGCAAGAATATGAACTCTTTAAAGAACCAAAGGGGTGTGCAGTACATTGCTTCACAATATGTGGCACAACACATCGTCCCTTAACCCTTTGAGTGCCAAAGGGGTACGGAATGCATTGCAAAGCAGTGCATTCTGTACCGCCTGGCAAAGCGTTAAAGAGTTAAATGGGTTGGGGGGGATGAGTATAGTTGTTTTACTTACACTATTTTTTTTCCTTAATTCCTAATGAGAAATACATATTAGCAGATGACTATAAAAATGGTTTTTAAGTATGCAAATGGTTATTTACAGGACTTGGACGATTTACTTCTTAATGTTATAATGACCTGTGTAATGAAACATGAGCTAGACAATTGTTCCTCAATGTCTTTAGCAAAGTCCCCTTTCATACACCATTAAACCCCCGTTATTGCTTTGGGATGTTTTGGGAGAGAGCACGTTCTGTATTTCATTTTCTACAACTCTCTGTTCTTTTTGTTTTTTTTAACATCCTGGGTGTTGCATGCTTTGCAATGTGTTGATGACATCTCTAGCATCCAGTGGGTTAACTTTCATTTTATCTGTCTGTTTTCTGTCTGAGTTTGTCTGTTAGTCTAAATTAGACTAATGTTGCACAAAAGTGCATACCAAGGTGCCACTGCCGACCAAAGAACTATCCAATAAATTATTTATGCAAAGAGCTGAGCTAAGAACAAGAGGTCATCTATTAAGACTAGAAGAAAGGTGCTTTCAACTAAAATAAAGGCAAGAATGTTTTGTAATAAGGGCAGTAAAGCTATGGAATTCTTTACCTCGGGAGTCACAGAGAAGAATCAGTTATACTAAGTCCGAGCACTTCAGAGATATTGGACAGCTCTGCAGAGGACTAAATACCAAGAAACACGAATGGAAGCTCCCTGTGTAACACTTTATGGGGCTTTTGAATACAGAAATGTAGGCTGATAATATACGTAATGCAGCTGGAACAATTCTGGAAAAATACGCAAATAACAAAAACAAACATATACATACACCTGCGCACACACACCACAAACACACACACATACACTTTCTCCTACCTTTATCTGATGAGTAGTAAGTTACTGGGACAGGAACCTATTTTGAATTATGGAGAAAGCTGCTCTTTTTCTTGTGAAAACATGTGCCGACCTGTCCATCAATATGATTAGCTAAAATGTTGCATGAAACGCTATACAAAACACCTCTTTAGCACCTCTTATTTTTATTAACAAAGGCAGCCTCGAAGTACAGACAGAGAATGAACAGTTCAAGGATTCAAACATTCACTCTCAAAGAGCATGACAGTAAGCACCATTAACAATACAGGAGAGTAACAGCTCAGCAGGTAAGTACAAAACAAGCACTCCAATATATTTATCCTGTCAAGGAGAGGGTTCAGGTTCAAAATGCATCAACCAGGCTCCCCAAATGCCATGGAATCTGAGAGGAGCCCCCCTACATGCAAATACAAGGCGATAATGCGGAATATTGTGATAAACAAGGCTGATCCAATGACTGTGGGAAAGAGCGGCAGCAGACATCCAAGCCATCATGACCACCTTATGAGCCATGACCAGGGTCTCCTGCAACAGAATTCTGATATGTTGCGATTTGAGTTAATCAGAAAAGATAGAAAGGATGCCCATCTTTGGCGTGTGGAGAATCGGTCTTCCCACGACCTGCAACAGAGTAGCAAACATCTCTTTCCAAAAATCAGAATTTACAGAACAAGTCCAGATGAGGTGTATGAAAGTGCCAACACATCTGTAACATAGGTCATTATCCCGCACTCCCATCCGGAGCAGCATTGCCAAAGTGATTTATGCTCTGCACCCATGTGGATTGAGCTTGGTCATGGACCACTCCCAATCCTCTAACTCCCCCAAATCTTCCTCCCATTTTAATCTCAGAGAGGCATCCCCCAGGGGGGCATGAGCATCCAACTCCCTGTAAATAAAACACAACGATCAGTTAGGCCAGTGAGCCATGGCAGATGACAAAAGGCCAAACCGTTCAACAACAGATTCATGAGCTCCCCACTGCTCTTGAATTGCATGTTGAAGGGACAAGTTTTAGCCCTTTTTAACCCTGAGTGCCACTTAAAGCGTTAAAAAAGCCTGTTCCAAGTAAATACAGCGCTAATAGACTCATCTCACAAATCTTTAATCTTAAAGTTCTCTCAAGGTGTAGAAAATTTATATATAACCTATATGGATAAAATAATATTTTCTTGTTACAACTTGTTTAGGACTAATATTGATATTTTACTAATTCATTGATGCTGTTTCTAAATTTGCAGCCATATTGAGCATGCAGACAATGCAGTTAAATGGCTAGAACTCCTGATTTGACCTTTACTACTAAAATCTTAATTTCCAGTTTGAGCGTAGCTGTATCTCCACGAAGCTGTGTATTATTCTCATTTCCCACATCAGGAAGTTCATCAAAGCTACCAAAATTAGACACAAGAAAAGCTCAGAAAATTATTTGCGTTATCCGTGCAGAAGAATTTGGAAGCATTTCATCATTTTCTTGTCTTTCAAATATTAGCATTTAATTAAATACACATTTTCTTCATTTATTTTGAGTTTCTTCCAAGGCTAGCAAATACCAGAAACTCCAATGTTATGATAGGACAGGATTCTTTATTGGTTTGTTTTCTTTTCATTCTTTGTGTTTTGATTCCGATTTTTGGAAATCCTTGTGTTTTTAACTCAAGGAGCCTCACTAATAAGTTGGACTTCCAGAGGAGCTAGATATATTGTACAAAATGTCTACTGATCTTTGAGATATAGACAGCTGTTTTCCGAGCAGGAAATTGAAGAAGCCAGATTCACCAACAGAGGAACGGGATTTCATTCATGAATGTTTTAGATAAAATCTTTTAATAGCGCACAGTTGAGATACAGAGATTTCAAAGAAGAGTCAATAGCAAGAGGAATTTTGTGATGCAGCATTCTAATTTGCAATAATTTCATGACCCTTTGAGCTTTGGCTACTAGTAATTCTTTCATCTCTGAAGTAAAGCTTGTCATCGGTTCATATGGGTTATAGGTCAAAGAAAATAAGGATCTACCTTTTAGGAAAAGAATTCATGAGAAAATTCTGCCCTGAAAAATTACAAGGATAGTTGATTTAATGCATACCATGAAACATCGTTACCAGACTTTTTGTTCAAAGTATGCCACTTTTCTTTAAATTAGATTTTATTTGTAGATAATTACAAAACTGTATTCATTAATAACTATCTAATTATTTATTTTAGATTTATTTTACTTATTTTGATATTTTTTGAAACATATTTATAAATAATTAGATATGAGAAAAAGTATGCCAAGTTTGTAAATATAGTTGTCAAGGAAAAGAATATAAATACTGTTTAAGTTGCACTGGGGTAGCTGAGTAGCCCCCAACCCTTAACCATTACAGTTGGTTATGATAACCATTGTATATGATAATAGTCATGAAGCCATATGTTTTGCAGTGAGAGCGTCATGGTAGGTTGGTGGTTAGTGTGAGTCGACTCGCAGAGAACAGGAGATTACTGTGGAGAGCTATAAATTTGTAAAAAGGAGTTGTCAGGCTTCAAATGTGCCAAGCCTGGAATTCTTTTGTAAAATCATTGTTAAAATGTTGTTCTGAGCAATAAGCTAACCAATAATTAACTACTGTGCATATTATAATGTGTGGTTAGTGGTCCAAGTGGTCAAGGTTTTGTGTTGTCTGTGGGTCTGTCCCAGCCTGTCTGTCACTGACCAGTAGGAAGTCCATATATTTCCCGTTGCTCTCTCCCACTTCTGATGCCTGATCGGCATCTCCTCCTCACCTCGAGCCCAGCCAGCTAGAGTATCTGAAGCTGTTGAAGAATTCCTGTTGTTGGGCATTGGGTAGGGTCCCAAAGTATGGCGCCCAGGTCTGCACAAATTTCTCCCCCAGGGTCTCCTTATCCTGGAGTGCCAAAATCCAATGGATTTTGGTGAAATGGGACATGTTGTCTTTTTGGGGCTTAAAAGAAGGGGATGTGGTGGACAGCCATGTACCTAACATACATTTAAGGGTGATCATGATCATGAAGTCTAATAGGCACAGTTGTATAGTGGACGAGTGACCAAAGAAATCATAAATACCTAATAAAAGAAAAGGAGATGAGGGGAGAAAGGGGAATTTGGGTGAGTTTGTGATAAAGTAAAATATCTTGCCCCAAAAGGCTGGATCAGTGGGCAGTCATCAAACATATGGAGTAGGTCAGCATGTGGTGTTGTGCATCTTGTGCACCGAGAGGTAGAGATACCTTTTCTATAAGCTAGTGTTGGAGTGACTGTGAAGTATAAGACAAAGTATATATTAATGACAAAAATAAAATAAAGTATGTAGCCGTATTACTGAAAAATACAAATTTATTTCAAACAAACAGGCCAAATGGTAATGGGAACACGTTTCGCAGTTCAAAACTGCTTCATCAGCCACTAAAGCCAGTTTCTGTGTTTTTTGGACTGTCTGCATTTGCAGGGGCTGAATACAGCATTCCATATTATTAGCCCATGTTATTAGTCCATCACATTTGTCCGGTAAGGATGAGGTTACCTGATCCGCAAGTTCTTGTTATAGGTTAATTTGATGTCATTAACTTTATAAGAATGGTGTTTGGGATATGTGGTCATGTCTATGATTAAGCACTCAGTTGCAAAACATGTGAGACAACTTGTCTAGTGTGGCGTCTGTTCTACCTCCTCAATAAAAGCTATTTTTAGTATCTCCACTTTCCTGTGCCATTTTCTTCTATCCCCAATATACCTAAGGGTTGGGTCTTCCTTTAACTGCGCCATGGATTAATGCTAAAATGGGAAGTTTTTTTTGTTTGGCTGTGGACTTTGAACATATATTTTATATTGCCCTTATGTAGTGCCATTAATTATTTACCCCTATACACTTAAATGTACACCACACAGTCTGACCTCCTAAAACAAGGGGAACCAAAGTGGGAAAGAGGGACAGATGGATTTGGGTCACAAAGAGGGATTGTCTCTCCTAAAGAGAGACACTTGGTAGGTATGGGCCCCTAGTATCTCTTAAAGAGGGCCACTTGGGAGGTACAATGGACCCCTAATATTTCCTAAAGAGGTACACTTGGGAGACATGGACCCCTAATATCTCCTAAAGAGAAACACATGGGAGGTACAGACCCCTAGTATCTCCTAAAGAGGGACATTTGGGAGATATGTACCCCTAATATCTCCTAAAGAAAGACACTTAGGAGGTACTATGGACCCCTAATATTTCCTAAAGAGGTACACTTGGGAGGTATGGACCCCTAGTATCTCCTAAAGAGAAACACATGGGAGGTACGGACCCCTAGTATCTCCTAAAGAGGGACATTTGGGAGATATGGACCCCTAATATTTCCTAAAGAGAGACACTTGGAAGGTATAGAGCCTAATATCTCCTAAAGAAGGGCAATTTGGAGGTATTGACCCCTAATAACTCCTAAAGAGAGACACCTAGGAGTTATGGAGCCCTAATATCTCCTAAAGTGGGACACTTGGGAGGTATGACCCCTAATATCTCCTAAAGAGTGACACTTGGGAGGTATAGAGCCTAATATCTCCTAAAGAGAGGGACTTCGGGAGTTATGGACCCCTACTATCTCCTAAAGAGAAACACTTGGGAGGTATGGACCCCTAGTATCTCCTAAAGAGGGACATTTGGGAGGTATGGACCCCTAATACCTCGTAAAGAGAGACACTTGGGCTGTATGGAGCTCTAATATCTCCCAAAGGGGGACACTTGGGAGGTATGGACCCCTAATATTTCATAAATAGGGACACATGGGAGGCATGGATACCTAATATCTCCTAATGAAGGAACACTTGGGAGGTATAGACCCCTTATCTTCTAAAGAGGGACACTTGGGAAAAATGGATCCTTAATATCCCTAATGAGAGACACTTGGGAGGTATGGGCCCATAATGTCTCCTAAGGGGGACACTTGGGAAGTATGGATCCCGAATATCTCTAAAGAGAGACACTTGGGTGGTATGGAGGCCTCAAATCCCTAAAGAGAAACACTTGGGAGGTATGGACCCCTAATATCCCTAAAGAGAGGCACTTTGGGAGGTATGGACACCTGATATCGCCTAAAGATGGACAATTGGGAGGCCTGGACCCCTAATATCTCCTAAACATGGACACTTGGGAGGTGTGTACCCCTAATATCTCCCAAATAGAGACACTTGAAAAGTATGGTCCCCTAATTTCTCCTAAAGAGGGACACTTGGGAGGCATGGACCCCTAATATCTGCTAATGAGAGACACTTGGGAGGCATGGACCCCTAATATCTGCTAATGAGAGACACTTGGGAGGTATGGACCCCTAATATCTTCTAATGAGAGACACTTGGGAGGTATAGACCCCTAATATCTCCTAATGATAGACACTTGGGAGGTATAGACCCCATGAAACAGATTTCTCCCAAACTGGTCCTCCTTAACTTACTTAACGCTTTGAGTACCAGATGGGTTAACAATGCAAGGCGGATCTTATGTGCAAAAGAGAAGTGGAGCAATTCTTTATCAAATTAGACAAATATGAATTACCCAAATTCCCAGTGATTTAAGTAAAGCTTTTTCATTCCTTCAACATTAGCTTTGCTTCCAGTGAACTGAATCACTCTGCATTCAAGAGCTTAAGCCAAGTGTGAATCATTTGAACTTTTAATTTCTTCCCCATGGTACACTTAGATTGCCTCCACATTACTGTTTTGTGCATACAGCCTTGAGTAACACATTGATTACAATGTCACATCATAGTACCTGATATTTCTGCACAGAGGGTACGGGAATTGAGGTACCTTTTTAAATAATGATATCCACAATATTGAAAATATATTGCAGGGCTTATGCTACTGAGTAAAACAAAGGGACTCCCACTGCTGAGATATGTTTTATTTAGAAGTTATTGCATCTCAAACATGCATTTATTGGGTGCAGTACTCTTATGGCCATAATGTTATTGTGCTTCTGTAGCCACATCAGTCTATTCATGGCTGTGGTCTCCTGACCATAAACTTCCATCGTATTCTCTCAACTAAAACAAAGGCATGGATTTTTTTTACAGCAAGGGCAGTAAAAGTTATGGAATTCTTTGCCTTTGGATGCTGTGCTTGCAGATACTGAAACTGCTTTCCAGACAGTAGCACAGAACAATATTGAGAATTATGATAGTTGGCTTGAAAGCAGATAAGATGTTGATCCAGGGAAATATCTGAAGGCCATTTCTAGTCAGGAAGGAATTTTTTAATTGAAAATGGCTTCAATGGGAGGATTTTTCTACCTTCCTCTAGATCAACAGAGGTGATATGGCATGGGCTGGACTTGATGGGCACAGGTTTATTTTCATCCTCATCAACTATGTTACTATGGTTTGATCCAATATTTCACCTTTTTAGAATCCTGAATATGTTTTACTTGTTCAGTGTAACAGACTACTTGTAATCTGCACATTCATGTTATCATTAAATATTTAAATCTAATTATTTATTATCAACTATTTAATAATTGTCAAGAGTTGCCTCAGAAGTCCAAAGTAAAGCATGTTATTTTGATTACATACATCTCAACTAGAATGGAAATATTAAAATAAAAGTTCCTGTCTAGAAGATTCAGTGATTGCCCTTCAGATGTTTTCACGAGCTGTCAGTCAACATGACATCTAGGATTTTGTTAAAAGTGTCAAAAATGTTCAAGATAGTTTCCTTTATATTGGTTTTGTCATAGTGTCTCTGAGGACATGCCAATTCAATGAAGTGATCAATGCGTACGTTTGTCAAAAGTATAGTTCTGAAAAACTGGAAAAAATGACAGTAGCTAAATTAAAGACTAAAAAGTGCATTAGGTAGGTTGTAGAAATGAACAAGGAAACAGGTGTGTTTTTTTTTATTTTGTATTTATACCATTACATGCCAATGTGTTTTGTGTACCATTTGCTGTAAGTCCTACGTTTTAAACCATATATGATTGATGATATTGAGTTAGCAGTAAACTGCCTTTTAAGGAAAAATAACTAATTAAATGAATGAATTAATAAAAATCTCTCTATGTTGAAACCAGAAGTTTACATACACTATATAAAAAGACACATATGCATGTTTTTCGCACTATCTGACATGAAATCAGAATAAACCTTACACATTTTAGGTCAATTAGGATTACCAAAATTATTTATATTTGCCAAATGCCAGAATAATGAGAAAGAGAAAATTGTTTAAGGCATTTTATTACTTTCTGCAAAGTTTACATACATTTCATTAGTATTTGGTAGTATTGCCCTTAAACTGGATGACTTGGGTCAAACTGTCAGCAACAGCCCTGACTGGTATCCAAAAGGCACATCTTTTACAATGCATTTTATGGGAGATCTTGAGTCATTGACAGCAGCACCATAGTACTTTATAAGATCAACACATCTCTAAACTAAGCTCCCACAGATAGCTTGGCACACAGGCCCGAAACATTCACCGTCACTGATCTGGAAGGAAGCGGGCGGGTGGCCGGCAAAGGCAAGCATGCCACCCGCAGAGATTTACCCAGATGCACATGAAGTTTGCCTACAGACCTCAGTAAACTTTATAGCTTTATTATGAAATCAGATAGCGCCGGGGGAGGGAGGGAAGGGATCGCCAGATTTAAATTTTTTTTAAGCAATGGGGAAAACAAGGGTGCGTATTATACACAGGCACTCTTGTTTTCCCCTAAATCTTGGGTATAATATACTCCTGCTTATTATACACAGGTGCATATTATACCTGAGATTTTACTGTATATATAAAAATCTTCAGCCACAAGGATTACAGTGGAGTATAAAGCCAGTCAGCATAGAAATAGCAGCAATATATAAATGCAGGCTTGTTGAGCAATCATTAGTGAAGCCAGTAAGAAAACAAGCTGAATTTATGCAGGCATGTAACGGGTTAATTCTCCACAACTTTGTAAACAGGTAGCTCCATAACAAGCTGAATTCATGCAGGCATATAAGAAGTTAATGCTCCACCACTTAATAGGCAGATAACTCCCATAGCCAATATGGATGCATAAAACATGTAAAGTTCAAGATAGCAGATTAAGACACAGCAACGATCTCGCCACTCTGCTGCCACTCCTTTTTTTCATATAATCCTCCCTGTGCAATAAACCATGCAATCCAGTCACTTGTATTTAAACATGAAGTCATGTCTCCGCTGCACTTGAAATTCAGCTCTGCATTAGTAGGGAAGTTTGACGTGCCGCCCCACGTGATTGATCACGTGTGCCGGCACGCTGAACAAGGGACTGAAAGAGATCGCTTGGAGCGATCAGCTTCAGTACCCGGTACTACTGACCGCACTCCTGCAGGAGCACGGTGAGTAAAAGTACGTGACATACCAGGACCGTCACTGGTCATTAAGTGCCGGACTGCAAGTCTTGTAATTCTAAATAAAAAGAAACCAGCTCCTGCTTGCCCACCACCATCACAGTGTGAGGTATCCGATTAGAATTGTATCTTCAAAATGGCCGCCCTCAAAACAGTGCAAAGATGATGCCTTTAAACTTTAAAATGATGTATTCCTCACGCTATTGAGTCTCTATCCCATGGGCTGTATGATAAAGTGTTGTCTCTGGTGAATGATATAACAGCTCGAATTTATGTGTGTGTGTGCACACGTTTTAGTGTATGTGTGTGCGTATGTATGTTTATAATTTTGCAGTACCTCATATTATGGTATATATTAGTAGAGGGTTTGTTATATTTGAGGCATGTACCTTCTTGGTTATAAACCATCTTTTTAGCCAGCCGTGACCTGTGCATTAACATAAGCATAATGAAAAACATTATACAAGGTCTCGGTAAATATGCAGACAAGTTAGTTTTTAAATTGAAACTCCTGAGGAGAGAATTCAACACTTTTCCAGGGAATAACAAGTTCCACTACTGGATTCATTTTGGAATTTTGTCTTAAAGGGATAGTAATACTTAAAATGTAAAAAAAATATGTTGTAGGGTTTATCCCCCTGAGTAAAACAAGAGTACTCCCACTGCTGAAAGGTGTTTCATTCAAAAGTTATTAATTTTCAAAGTTGAATTTTTTAGGTGCAATATCACAGTGGCCTGAAATTGTACAGTGGTGCTGTTGCTACACGATCCTATGGACAGCTCTAAATCTCCATAGGATGGTGTAGCAACAGTGCCACTGTACAATTTCAGGTCACTGTGATATTGCACCTAAAAAAATTCAGCTTTGAAAATTAATAACTTTTGAATGAAACACCTTTCAGCAGTGGGAGTACTCTTGTTTTACTCAGGGGGATAAACCCTACAACATATTTTTTTTACATTTTAAGTATTACTATCCCTTTAATTCTTTTGTATTTATTCAATGCTTATTTTATAGATAAGTGACATTTTACATGTTCATTTTGCAGTGACATTGATATACTTGTCTAATGTAGTAGGTTTTATATCCAGATAGAGAAATCTAAATGGGGGATGGTGCTATGTAGGGAATGTAGGTTGGTTTGAAAGGGTTAATATCTAGTAAAAGAGGTGTGTTGTAAACAAATGAATTGAGATTAACTCTATTTCTTAAAGAGTTTAAAGAGGAACTATCACCCCAAATAAAGTTACCCCCCCAATAATTATACATAGAACGATAAGCTTAGAAATAGTACTGTTATCCATCATAAGCATACCTGGGAACTCTCCGGATTTGCCCCGGAGACTCCGGTTCTGACAGAGCTTTACCGGGTCTCCTGGGCAGAGGCTGATTCCTCCGGAGGTGTAGAGTTTCTATTGAAACTCTACCCACGCCTGCTGTTTCTCCCGCTGTTCCTCCTTCCCCAGCCTTCTGTGTGACGCCTTTAACCCTCTGAGTGCCAGACTGGTAAGGAATGCATTGCTTTGCAATGCATTCCGTACCACACTGGCACTCAAAGGGTTAAGTCCCCCTCCCACTCGCGGCAAGCCCGCCCCTTTTTGACGCGATTAGCATCATTTTTGTCACCCCCTGGTGAACAGAGGACTACCCTCCGGGTAGCCCTCAACAGGAAGTTCCCAGGTATGATCATAAGTACTGCGTTATTAAGAAATTCTTCTTCATCTGAGACTGACGGCCAGACTTCTTGCTTTAGAGGCTTCTGCGTGCATGTGCTGTCAGTCACTTCCTGTTACCTTACTGTACAATGCAGCGCCCCCTAGAGGAGACTGGGATTGACAGCGCAGCAGCGCGGATGTCTCTAAGACAAGATATCTGCTCTGATGCCTGCCCGTCAGTCTCAGATGAAGTAGGACTTCTTAAAGGGATAGTAATGTTTCACAAAAACAGCATATCCAATTAATTCAAGAGTAATTGAATGATAAAGTCCCTTTTACCTAATGTAAGCCACCTCCCCTCAGATGTGGAATCTGGACCAGACAGCTCACAGAAATGGACAATTTTCTTACTGTGAGAACAATGAAAACCCTGCCCCCCCTGACAGGTTTTTCATTATGCTCACTGAAGATTGTCCCTCTCTGTGATCCATCCAGACAGTCCTGCTGCTCTAAGCTGAACAGTGTTACATCAGTAAAAGGGGCAGGAGGAGGATACTTTATCATTCGATTTCTCTTGAACTACAACTCTGACAGTATTGAAATAACACTCTCTCCGTGGCCCAAATACTATGAAGATTAACTGGAGTAAAACATTACTATCCCTTTAATAATGCTGTACTTATGATGGATAATAGTACTATTACTAAGCTTATTGATATATGACTAATTGTCGCGGGGGACTTTATTTGGGGTGTTAGTTTCACTTTAAAGCTAGTACCCAAAAGCAAATTGATTCAGTTATAGGTGACCATCTTTAACCCTTTGCTTGCCAGAGAGGTATTCAGGATACCCATCTGGCACTCTGTCAATACCTGACTGCTATAGCACTCGTATAATTCATATAACCCATATAACCCAAACATGAAACTTGTATATTTTACTATAGCATTATCAATCATGTTCTTTAGAGAAACATAACATAGTTTAATGATATAAACTATTCCAACGCCAATTTGTTTTTACTATCCAAGGGGTTAAACTACATTTTAGGAATCTATTACTCTAAATGAAATGTAAAGTTATTTGTTCTACACCCCTAGGACTTTCTGGAGAAGAGGAGAAGATTCAACAAAGCAATGTAGACAATATCCACTGGCCACATGTCATTTCAATATACAATCTGAACTGCATTTCTCTGTGACCTTGAACTTTGTAAAAAAAAAAAAAAAATAGAAGTGTTGTGTAACATGGGGCCATCTCTTATTAAAAACACAATCACTGGTGTATTTTACTGAGGTTTTGCCAGTTTGAATAACTTTTATTTGGGAATACAAACTTGAAATGAACTTGATATGATCAGTGTATGGATACATACATTAATTCCTTTTTTTTTTTGCCAGGACTGGTTAAAAACTGAACGGACATTGTTTTAAACAATGGGATTCTAGAGACTCTAGATTCCAAGATATTAAAAAATCATTTAGAATTGCCCGACTGTATTGAAACATCAGTGTTTTTATTGTTGCTACATGGTAAAGCTACTATAGCTAACGTTTGATTCTGTGCTAAATGCTGGTTTTCTAATACTTATAAGTTTTGAGTAAAACTACAAAGAGGTCAAACAGGAACGGTTTAAAATAAAAAAACAAAAAAACAAAAAAAAAACAACTTTCGCTTTCGCTTAAAGTTATAGGTGACAAAAGAGGCAGGAGATACAACACCTGAGCTGGAACTGAGAGTGAGTGAGAGACACATACATCAGGCATTATCAAAGCATATCATCACACATTAACAGCTCTGTTATGTACTTTATAGTCAAACTCTACACTATTATCATTATGTCCACCAAACATGCTAGAGGCAGGGGTAAGGGGAAAAGAGTGGTAGGAGTACATGGATGTGTTGATGGTAGTAACATTGTAACTACAACTGGGACCATGGTTGCTGCAGTTTGATCAATAAATGATGATGACATCCATCCTCATGAGGAGGCAGTTTGTAAAAGTGACATGGAAAGTTCCACCAGTAGCAGCAGTAGAAGTACTAAGCCTTTGAACAGCACTAAAGATGATGACGCGTTACGGACTATTGTTGCCATAGTGGAGGGTTTCTACCATTGATACAAACTGCTGTGTTAGGCAATGACAGTGACACCCTGCTGCAAATTGGTGGTCAGTGATCTAGGAATCTACCAAAGGGGGAATTATAAAAAACAAAAACAAAATAATCCAGACTTAAACATACATAAATATGAAAGTAGTGGAAAAGAAGTGGGTGCTGCTGTTGATGACCTACTTATTGATTACTAGTTGAAAAGCCTGCTTACATGGGCTACAGTGCCACCCAGCAACCGGACGGATCCTGTCTTGTCAGTGGCCACGCCGCAGTCATGCACAGTAATGACTGGCCGAACGCTCCGCGGCCGATACGAAGCAGAGAGCTCCAAATTCAGACAGTATTCCTCTCTGCGCTTGGTCCCAGGAAAGTGTGCAGAGCGGACTCCAGTCTGAATTCGGAGTGCCCCGCTCCGTATCAGCCGCTGTGTGGGCAGTCTCTACTGTGCATGACTGCAGCACACGCAGCCGTCTCTATTGAGCATGATGGCTTCTGACAAACATCCTAAGCGAATTATTATATTGGTGTCACGGAGTGACTAGGATATTAACACACTGGCAACTTAATATAAAACTTTATTAAATACAATGAATAACAGGAGATAAGGCAACAGGCTGGTGGCAACAAATGACACAACAGTAGTATGGTAATGACACAAAGTGGCAGTAGATAATGGCACACCTTCACGAGACCAGGAAGGAACAGTGGAGTCACTTTCCTTACCTTCACCAGGCAGGTGGTCAGAAACGGAATGGCCCTTGGACTACACGGTAGATGTGAGGGCAGTGCAGAGCACTCCCATACACAGATAGAATGGCACACCTTCACGAGACCAGGAAGGAACAGTGTAGGCACTTTCCTCACCCTTCACAGGACAGGTGGTCAGAAACGGAATGGCCCTTGGACTACACGGTAGATGTGAGGACAGTGCAGAGCACTCCCAAACACACAGTCGGTAGAGATAAGGAGCAGACCAATACCCCAACAGGGGATACACTAGGCGGGTAGCCAGATGGAGGATAGGCTAGGCAGGCACAAACCGGTACGGCCACGGGAGGTCAGACACACTGAGTGATCAACAAGCACCGCTAACGGAAGCGATCGCAGAGTGGAAGACACAGGCAGCACTGGAACGAAACCGAGGCACGGAATGGTCACGGAACGCAACACGGTGAGTAAACCAGGAGGCAGCCAATGGTCAAAACCGGATCGGGTAGTCAGACGTTGCCAGTGGTCGTAGCCAGAACGGGTAGTCAGTCGTAGCCAGTAGTCAGAACCGGAACGGGTAGTCAGACGTAGCCAGGTAATACACAGGAACGGTAATGGACCAACACAGCAATAAGCTCAAGTACACCACGAAAGGGCACTGGAAATGACAGAGGCTGAAGTTTAAAAACCCTGACAGGTAGGTGGAGCAATGACCTCATCAGTGTGGTGCCCTATAAGAATAGCGACTCAGAGAGAGCGACAGCTAGGAAGTAAACAATGGCGCTCCAGGGCAGTATCCAGCCACAGGCAATCATGGGGCACTGTGATAATTGGATGTTGTTGATTTATATTTTGTCCCTCAGTGTACTCCCATTCTTCTGATCCAGATAAAGTAGAGGATGAGAGCAATCAAAATAAGTATCCTTTTCAAATGTCACCACCTACATGGTGAGCATCGTTACGATATGGTCACAGTGTCAAAGGAGTAATAATGGTGCCCACAACATGTTGCCATTCAGAATATTGCCAGGTGAGTATCTATTAGGTTAGGTTGTTAGGTTAGGCTAAGGTTAGTGTGTTTTAGGTTTGGAGGGTTTCTCTGTTGGGTTAGGTTATTAGGTGTTAGGTTAGTATATTTAGGTTAGCTTAGAATCTTTCTCTGTTGGGGGAGGGTTAGTTGAAGATATGGTCAAAAATTATTTGAAAGGAAAAAACTCAGTCTTTCTGAGAACAACTGGAAATTCTGACTCAGGACAATTAAACATACCTAAAATACACAGATATCATCTTGGTCATCAGCATCTAAGACCACTATTATTGATTAAGCAGCAAGACAGGTCAACATCCACAGCCCAGCTATGAGTGTGTCTGCAGCTGTTCAAAGTGCCACACCAAAGACACCTACTTCTAGTACTATCACTGCACTTCGACCCTGTTTTAGTAGTAGTAGAAGAAGTTGTAGTAGTAGTCCCTCAGGAACTCTGAAATATCTAAAGTCTCCAGGATGGAGATACTTCGCACATGATCCAGATGCTAGACATGTTTCTATCTATTGTCTGTGCAAAAAAATGTGAGAAGGAGGAAAGCAGGATCACATGTAGGCACATTGTGCTTGAAGTACAACCACAGGTCTGATTGGGAGACAAACCAGCAGCATGTCAGACATTAAACTAGCAGCAGTAGAAGCACCCCTAAAAGTGCCCAGCGGTATATACTTGAAGTGTTGTAGAAGTTTCAGAGAATGGGACAATATGTTATTCAGTAACAATCACACTCATGTCTCCTACTGCTGTTGTTCAAATGAAAAAGGAGGGAGGAGGAGGACTCTGAGTTATTTGGAGTAGATGACAAGAGTCACAGCAATGGATGCTACCACCACCACCACTACTACTCATATTGTCAAAACAATAAAGTTACACAGCTATTCTTCAATTTGCTTCCAACCCAACCTTACTGAGCTCTTAGAAGTTGAAATCTGCACAAAAATGTGGAATGGTAAACATGTTTTTAATGAACTGACATGATATGTTACACCTTATTGGATTATCCCAGACTACAGTCATTTTTCAAGGATAGTCACTCCTTAAATGTACAAGCAGGTGTTTACTGTGTTTGGCAAAGGGCTGGAAACCTCATATGGCAACACAAATTCAACTGTCCATAGATATGTGGACAACTGGCCAGAGTATAGACTATATGACTGCTAATGCTCACTGAGTATCCTTCCCATCAGCAGGCATCAGTAGCATGCAGCATCATATCAACTCAACAGCAATGATTCCTCTGGCTCTGACACTAGTAGTAAAGGCTAGCTGAAGGGTAGCCCATACCATCAACATGACAATTTATGCATGCAGTTATTTGAGAGATAAGCCCTGCAGATATTTCAAAGAAACTGCAGCAGATAATAAACAAATGGTTTATATCCCTCTCCATGGAAGTTGTCTATGCATCTGCTGACAATGGCTCTAATATAATAGCTGCCTTGAGAATTACAGCTATGATACATGCACCCTGTTTTCTATGAGAAGAACATGGCCATTAGCAAGTATACAGTGCTTACTGGAAGGCTTTGGAGTGGGTTTCTTTGTCATCTGGTCAATGACAGTCAATGTGCCAGTTATGGGAGCTGCCTAGGCCTTTTCAGGAGGCAACCTTGCTGTCTACTCATGCAGATGCAAGAATCAGTGAGATAATTGCAATAATACATTTTGTACACTGAATAAAATGAAGAACATGGCTGACGAGTCAATACAGTCATGAACCAGCTGGTGAATAACATTTTAGCATTCTTTGAGCATGATCCTCTTATAGTCTCCATTAAAAGCAAAGAAGAATACATTCCTGCTATACTGCAGACCCCAGTTTTATAAATAAAATTTCTGAATTTGTGCCAAGGTGTGAGCAGCAGCACTCTGAGGAACTGTATTCTGAGAAAGAATATAAAAAAATCCTTATTGATCGATTGGAAGAATGCATTGAGGAGGATGAGAGAGAGAAAAATGTAGGGGAAAAAACTACAAGAGAGCATAGTGAGAAAGAACAAAGAAAAATATTATATTGTCAGCATCAGTAACAAGATCTCAACAATTTGTTGACATCATCACAGAAAGCGATACATGTGTCTCGGGGTAGCAGTCTAACAGTTGTTATGGTTGGGGTGGCACTGGCACATCTCTATGGGATTTGCTCCCAGAATATAAATTGGTAACTGATACACATGATGCTCCAAGGAGTGGTCCCTCTGCCTGGTGGTTGCAAAATGATGACTCACTTGAGTGCTGGCAAACAGTGTGTGTGTGACCAGCACTGTTGCATACTGAAGTGGAAACCCCAAACCAGTTGAGTGCCAGAGGAGTATATAACTCATTGCTTTTCAATGCATTGCATACCCCTCTGGCACACAGAAGGTTCATTCTCCCAGCAAGCATACAATCAGAGGAGGTTCTTAAAGAAACTGTAAGACATGTATATTCAGTAACAGTGTTGGCCAACTATTGTTTTTAAACCAGCATCTAATGCCATTATTATCTGAATGATGTTGAGATTCTAATTTAGTGTCATCACCATTTATATTTATGAATATCGTTTTAAGAGCAGTGTTATGTGTTTTGTGTTTTCATTCACATAGCAATACAACCTAGTCACACTCATGTGACACACACAGCTAGGATGCTTCTCCAAAAACTTGTAACAGGTGTACAGCGGCATGGCTGTGAATGGAGGAGGCCAATTATACTGTTGTGTAGTAACTTACTGGGTTGAGGATTTTCATAAACAAGTATTTATTGAAAGTTATTGTTTGCAAAAATAATTAGAAATAGAGATAAAACATTTTCAAAAAATTCATAGTGCTTCCTTGTATGGCAAGATAAGCTTTACAAAAAGTGTTATGAGGCCTACATCGAGGCCTACACCAAGACAAGGCTCAGAGGCAAGGAACAACTCAGTTTTGTAACTACTGCACATAGCTACCTGGGGTAAAAATAGAAATTTACCCCTGGAACTTGGGGATGTGATGGCACAGCAGCACTATCTGAAGGACTGGTGGCAGGTGCAACAATATCTGCTACTACTGGTCGGCTGTGAGTCACAGGGGATGTGGTGTTAGTGCTAAAGGCACGTGGGCTCTGGTGCCTTTGAGTCACAGATGGGAATGAAGTGGTACCAGCACTGTCTGATACTGATGGGCTGTGAAGTCTCTGATTCCCAGGGATATGGTGGGGGTGGTGGAATCACTTTTTCTTGCTAGTGGACTCTGGAGTCTCTTAGTCACAGTGGATGTGGCGAGAGTAGTGCCAGTACAATCTGCTGCTGGTGGTCTCTGGAGTTTCAATCATAGGGAATGTGGTGAGTGTAGTAGCAGCAATACCTGCTGCTTGTGGGCACTGAAGTTTCTCAGTCAAAGAAAATATTGTGGGGTTGGTGGTAAATCTACTGTTCTCCACTGCTGCTACTAGAATCACTACTGTTTCTGCTGATGGATTACTCCAGCAGCATTAGTCCAACTCTTCTTGATCATTTTCCCCCACAAACATGCAATGCAGAAGGCAGCAGCAACGACAGCTTATATGACTCCACAAACTAATTTTTCTTCTCTCGATAGCTGCCCTCACAAAAACAATGGGAGTTCTGGGGTTTTATACTAGTTGGGCAGGAATTATCATGGCCATAGAAATCAAAGACAGGAAATGTCAAAGTTATTGAGAGAAATTCAGTGGTGGTAGCAGAAAGGCAGAAATGTCTTGAATTTTAAATTAATGGGAATTTTCACATAAAAAGCATGCAAATTGTTGATTTGCTTTGAAAATTCAGAAGACAAAAAATAGTACTTTTCTCCCACCTCTAGTTGAGAGGTCTGAAAACCATTGAAAGGAAGGGTGGGGCTAAGGGTGTCTATGGGAAACTGGGATAGTTGGGTAACTCTCTGTAATTGGTGGATTGGCATTGTATTTGAAGGATGGCTTATACTTCAATCTCCACTCACTCTTTGGAAACTTAGTACAAATTTTTGATGAGTTGGTTATACCCCCCTCTAGGCTACACACTATGTTTCTTTCCTCAAGCTTGACTTGTTGGTTTGCAAGCACACTTTGTAGACTGTTCCAAATAAGTATTTATTTGTTGATCGCTCTATTTCATCTTTGCTGAAGAGCCGCCGGCCTCTCAAATGACCGGAATCTGCTGCTGTCCCATAGATCGCTGATGTCTATGAAAGGGTAGGGAGGGGGGAAGTTTATAACCTTACAGCTCTCAAAATATACAACTTTAAGAGATCAGAGTGGCTTCAATTGAATTCCTTTTTTAATATTGACAATATTAAAGTGTATAAAATCGATCCATTACTATTCCTTTAATCTTCATAGTATTTGGGCCATGGAGAGTGTTATTTCAATTCTGTCAGAGTTTTAGTTCAAGAGTAATTGAATGATAAAGTATCCCCCTTCCACCCCTTTTACTGATGTAACACTGCTCACCTCAGAGCTGCAAGACTGTCTGGATGGATCTCAGAGAGGGACAATCTTCAATTAGCATTAGAAAAAAACCTGCCAAGGGGGCAGGGTTTCCTTATGATCACAGTAAGAAGATTGTCCCTTGCTGTGATCTGTCCAGTCAAGAGACCAGATTCCACATCTGAGGAGAGGTGGCTTACACTAGGTAAAAGGAGTGGGAGGGGGAAACTTTATCATTGAATTACTCTTGAACTACAACTCTGACAGTATTGAAATAAACTCTCCATGGCCCAAATACTATGAAGAGTAATTGGAGCTGCTTTTATTTTGAGACATCACTATCCCTTTAAGGGACAACTGGTATGCACATCTAGGTATATACAGTTGGTATGCCCCCTAGGGGACAGTTGCTATGCTCATCTTTATCTTCCTGCAGGGGGCCTTTAGAAAACAGAGAGCTTTTTTGTTAGCGAGACTTAGGTCATGAAAGAATGCATATTTAAGATGAGCTTTCTAATAGCATCTAATGCACTGATAACACAAGCTTTATTCCCCAACACCTCCAGGATGTTTAGCTGATCTTTGAATGGAATAAAAAGTGATCTGCATTCACAAACGCAAGAAAACTCAGCCCGGCTCTTGAACCATAGAATAAATAAGGGTTTGCCGTAGATGCAGCGTCATACTGAGGCTGAAATCCCAGTGACATGTGACATAGAGAAAAGGTCACATTGCCCTGCATCTTCCCCTGCCAAAGTCAAGTTAATTAATGCTTTGTTTCTTTTCTAATTCAAATGGATAGACCTCCAGGCAAAGTGCTATTTGTAAATCCATAGCAGAGCAACATGGCCCAGTCTGACAGATTGCGTGCTTCTTCATGCCATTGGGCATAAGAGATGCTTTTTTTTAAATTCAAAAGTTTTAACCATTTGAATGCCAGAGGGGTACACAACACATTGCAAAGCAATGCATTGCATACCACGCTGGCACTCAAATGGTTAAAACTTTTTACCATTTGCAATACGTTTAACTCAAATGGTTAATACTTTTTACCATTTGCAATGTGTTGCGTACCACTCTTACACTCAGAGGCTTAAAGTGATAGTAATACTTTTTTAGAAGTATTTAGAATTTTGTAGGTATTAAAAAACTACAGTCCTATCTCTCAAACCTATATGGTCTGAGAGATATAAGCTTTGAAAGTTCCCCTGTCCTTCCCCTTGCACATACGTCAAAGGGTTAATTAACATTATCGATAAATCTAAATAATTAGAGCTAATTTTCTAAAAAAAAAAAAAAAAAAACAGCTAATAAAACATATATGTGACTTAGAAAGGAGATCAGACTGTGTGGTGTGTATATAAGTGTATCACCCTGGTGTCCCTGTGTTTAGGAGATCAGTCCGTGTGGTGTGTATATAAGTGTATCACCCTGGTGTCCCTGTGTTTAGGAGATCGGACTGGGTGGTGTATATATAAGTGTATCACCCTGCTGTCCCTGTGTTTAGGAGATCAGACTGTGTGGTGTGTATATAAGTGTATCACCCTGGTGTCCTTATGTTTAGGAGATCAGACTGTGTGGTGTGTGTATAAGTGTATCACCCTGGTGTCCCTGTGTTTAGAAGATCAGACTGTGTGGTGTGTGTATATAAGTGTATCACCCTGGTGTCCCTGTGTTTAGGAGATCAGACTGTGTGGTGTGTGTATACGTGTATCACCCTGGTGTCCCTGTGTTTAGGAGATCAGACTGTGTGGTGTGTGTATAAGTGGATCACCCTGCTGTCCCTGTGTTTAGGAGATCAGACTGTGTGGTGTGTATAGAAGTGTATCACCCTGGTGTCCCTGTGTTTAGGAGATCAGACTGTGTGGTGTGTATAGAAGTGTATCACCCTGGTGTCCCTGTGTTTAGGAGATCAGACTGTGTGGTGTGTGTGTATATATAAGTGTATCACCCTGGTGTCCCTGTGTTTAGGACATCAGACTGTGTGGTGTGTATAGAAGTATCACCCTGGTGTTCCTGTGTTTAGGAGATCAGAATGTGTGGTGTGTATAGAAGTATCACCCTGGTGTTCCTGTGTTTAGGAGATCAGAATGTGTGGTGTGTATATAAGTATATCACCCTAGTGTCCCTGTGTTTAGGAGATCAGACTGTGTGGTGTGTATATAAGTGTATCACCCTGGTGCCCCTGTGTTTAGAAGATCAGACTGTGTGGTATGTATATAAGTGTATCACCCTGGTGTCTCTGCGTTTAGGAGATCAGACTGTGTGGTGTGTATACATAAGTGTATCACCCTGATGTCCCTGTGTTTAGAAGATCAGACTGTGTGGTGTGTATATAAGTGTATCACCCTGGTGTCCCTGTGTTTAGAAGATCAGACTGTGTGGTGTGTGTATATAAGTGTATCACCCTGGTGTCCCTGTTTTTAGGAGATCAGACTGTGTGGTGTGTATATAAGTGTATCACCCTGATGTCCCTGTGTTTAGAGGATCAGACTGTGGTGTGTGTATATAAGTGTATCACCCTGGTGTCCCTGTGTTTAGGAGATCAGACTGTGTGGTTTGTGTATATAAGTGTATCACCCTGGTGTCTCTGTTTTTAGGAGATCAGACTGTGTGCTGCTCCACAGCAATACAACTCACATTATTGTTTGTTTAAATGTCAGGATATATGTTTATAATTTAGTCTGTGTAAATAAAATACTATGTTGTTATTGTCATTTATTAGGTTACACAAGGAGGTGTCAATAGGTCGTGAAATAGACTAAAAATTTGTTGCTACGCCCTGCCCACCAGCCACGCCCCCAGCTACACCCCCTAAAACATAAGTGTCCCTCTTTGGCCATTTGAAATGTTGGGAGATATGTTATGCAGTGCATATTAGTGAAGACACAGGAAGTTACTCAGTGCTGAGAGGCAGATGAGAGAGACTCACTGGCTGGGAATTTGTGTGATGGTAGCTGCACGGGGAAAGCAAAGGATTGAGAGCTACACGGGGGGGAGGGAGGTCTGCATCAACCCCTTGATTGCTAGAAAAGTCTTCAATGTATTTTTTTGTAATGTATTGCAGTCTATTTTAGGATCCAACAGGTTAAACCCAAACAAAGCTGGGGTAATGGACAGTCTATGTTTGTTTCTGTGACTAGCAGTGGAACAAGGCTGGGGTACCAGACAGTGTATATGCAGATCTGTGACTACTAGTGGAACAGTAGGACAAGACTCTTGACCCAAGTCAGCGTCGAAACGTTGTTTCAATAAATCAGCACTTTTTGCAATTTGAAGAAGTCCTGTGAGTGCGTTTCTATTCATCAGCTTATATATATATATATATATATATATATATATATATATAAATAAAATGAATGCATATTCCAGTATGTGGCAATACCTTTTTTTTTAATTTGGACTAACCTTACATTTTATGAAGACAAGCTTTTGAGAGATATTCTCCTATTATCAAGTCTAAATTATCTTAACTTTACTTTACTCTTGATAAAGGGGGAATATCCCTTGAAAGCTTGTCTTCATAAAATGTAATGTTAATCCAAATAAAAAAGGTATTACTACATACTGGAATACTCAATCATTGTACACAGACCCTAGCAATCAGTTTTGAATAGTGATGAGCGAGCATGCTCGGCCGAAGCTCGGTTCGGCTCCAGCATCGCTCTGCTCGGCACATGGCGGTACTCGTACGAGTACCGCATGTGCTCGCCCGCCATGTTCGGGTCTCCTCCCCGCACGTTTCGCGGCTGCAGCGCAGCCAATAAATGTGCGGGGAGGATCTGACATCAGTGTAATGCCAGCAGCCATGTTGGCTGCTGGCATTACACTGATTGGCTGGCCAGAACCCGTGATCGGGTGCTGTATAGCACCTGACCAGCGAGTTTGGCTCAGTCTTAGCCAGGGAGAGATGAGGATAGGAAGGGAAAGTCAGTGTAGGGAGAAGAAAAGTGTGTTTCAACAACAAAAAGACCCAAAAGTCCTTTTTAGGACTATTGTGTGTGGGGGCAGCAGTTATATTTTGTTTGGGGGGGCCTAGCCGCAGATTAGCAGCACATTCTGTTTAGTGTGCAAAGTTGCAGATTAGCAGCACATTCTGTTTAGTGTGCAAATTTGCAGATTAGCAGCACATTCTTTTTAGTGTGCAAAGTTGCAGATTAGCAGCACATTTTGTTTAGTGTGCAAAGTTGCAGATTAGCAGCATATTCTTTTTAGTGTGCAAAGTTGCAGATTAGCAGCACATTCTGTTTCGTGTGCAAAGTTGCAGATTAGCAGCACATTCTGTTTAGTGTGCAAAGTGTAAAAAATAAAAGTCACTTATTCCGTTCACTGTGCCTAGCCGCAGATCAGCAGCACATTCTGTTTCGTGTGCAAAGTTGCAGATTAGCAGCACATTCTGTTTAGTGTGCAAAGTTGCAGATTAGCAGCACATTTTGTTTAGTGTGCAAAGTTGCAGATTAGCAGCATATTCTTTTTAGTGTGCAAAGTTGCAGATTAGCAGCACATTCTGTTTCGTGTGCAAAGTTGCAGATTAGCAGCACATTCTGTTTAGTGTGCAAAGTGTAAAAAATAAAAGTCACTTATTCCGTTCACTGTGCCTAGCCGCAGATAAGCAGCACATTCTGTTTAGTGTGCAAAGTTGCAGATAAGCAGCACATTCTGTTTAGTGTGCAAAGTTTAAAAAATAAAAGTCACATATTCCATTCACTGTGCCTAGCCGCAGATAAGCAGCACATTCTGTTTAGTGTGCAAAGTTGCAGATTAGCAGAACATTCTGTTTAGTGTGCAAAGTGTAAAAAATAAAAGTCACTTATTCCGTTCACTGTGCCTAGCCGCAGATAAGCAGCACATTCTGTTTAGTGTGCAAAGTTGCAGATAAGCAGCACATTCTGTTTAGTGTGCAAAGTTTAAAAAATAAAAGTCACATATTCCGTTCACTGTGCCTAGCCGCAGATAAGCAGCACATTCTGTTTAGTGTGCAAAGTTGCAGATTAGCAGCACATTCTGTTTAGTGTGCAAAGTGTAAAAAATAAAAGTCACATATTCCATTCACTGTGCCTAGCCGCAGATAAGCAGCACATTCTGTTTAGTGTGCAAAGTTGCAGATTAGCAGCTCATTCTGTTTAGTGTGCAAAGTTTAAAAAATAAAAGTCACATATTCCATTCACTGTGCCTAGCCACAGATAAGCAGCACATTCTGTTTAGTGTGCAAAGTTGCAGATAAGCAGCACATTCTGTTTAGTGTGCAAAGTTTAAAAAATAAAAGTCACATATTCCATTCACTGTGCCTAGCCGCAGATAAGCAGCACATTCTGTTTAGTGTGCAAAGTTGCAGATTAGCAGAACATTCTGTTTAGTGTGCAAAGTGTAAAAAATAAAAGTCACTTATTCCGTTCACTGTGCCTAGCCGCAGATAAGCAGCACATTCTGTTTAGTGTGCAAAGTTGCAGATAAGCAGCACATTCTGTTTAGTGTGCAAAGTTTAAAAAATAAAAGTCACATATTCCGTTCACTGTGCCTAGCCGCAGATAAGCAGCACATTCTGTTTAGTGTGCAAAGTTGCAGATAAGCAGCACATTCTGTTTAGTGTGCAAAGTTTAAAAAATAAAAGTCACATATTCCATTCACTGTGCCTAGCCGCAGATAAGCAGCACATTCTGTTTAGTGTGCAAAGTTGCAGATTAGCAGCACATTCTGTTTAGTGTGCAAAGTTTAAAAAATAAAAGTCACATATTCCATTCACTGTGCCTAGCCGCAGATAAGCAGCACATTCTGTTTAGTGTGCAAAGTTGCAGATTAGCAGCACATTCTGTTTAGTGTGCAAAGTTTAAAAAATAAAAGTCACATATTCCATTCACTGTGCCTAGCCGCAGATAAGCAGCACATTCTGTTTAGTGTGCAAAGTTGCAGATAAGCAGCACATTCTGTTTAGTGTGCAAAGTTTAAAAAATAAAAGTCACATATTCCATTCACTGTGCCTAGCCGCAGATAAGCAGCACATTCTGTTTAGTGTGCAAAGTTGCAGATTAGCAGAACATTTTGTTTAGTGTGCAAAGTGTAAAAAATAAGTCACTTATTCCGTTCACTGTGCCTAGCCGCAGATAAGCAGCACATTCTGTTTAGTGTGCAAAGTTGCAGATAAGCAGCACATTCTGTTTAGTGTGCAAAGTTTAAAAAATAAAAGTCACATATTCTGTTCACTGTGCCTAGCCGAAGATAAGCAGCACATTCTGTTTAGTGTGCAAAGTTGCAGATAAGCAGCACATTCTGTTTAGTGTGCAAAGTTTAAAAAATAAAAGTCACATATTCCATTCACTGTGCCTAGCCGCAGATAAGCAGCACATTCTGTTTAGTGTGCAAAGTTGCAGATAAGCAGCACATTCTGTTTAGTGTGCAAAGTTGCAGATAAGCAGCACATTCTGTTTAGTGTGCAAAGTTTAAAAAATAAAAGTCACATATTCCATTAACTGTGCCTAGCCGCAGATAAGCAGCACATTCTGTTTAGTGTGCAAAGTTGCAGATTAGCAGAACATTCTGTTTAGTGTGCAAAGTGTAAAAAATAAAAGTCACTTATTCCGTTCACTGTGCCTAGCCGCAGATAAGCAGCACATTCTGTTTAGTGTGCAAAGTTGCAGATTAGCAGCACATATTCCGTGTAATATGAAGAAGGCGGGTAAAAAGGGACGGGGAAGTGGACGTGATCCTGATAGTTCAGGGCGCGGGTCAGGACGCGTAGAAACTGTGCCTGGTGCCAGAGCACAAGAAAGAAAGACATCCACCATACCTAGCTTCATGTCTCAGTTTACAGGGCGTCGCAGGACATCACTCTCGAGGTCAGACCACTGCAAACAGGTGGTCGGTTGGATTTCAGCTGATACTGCTTCCAGTCGGTTAAGCACCACCCTGTCTTCCACCAAGTCCACTCTCAGTAGCCAAGAGTCTGGTCAACATAATCCTCACCCTGATCATCCTTCCTCCCACCATAGAGGGTCTGGTCAAAGAAGTGATCCCACACTGGGATATAGTGAGGAGCTCGTCTCATCACCAATCCTTCATTTGAACCTCTCTCCAAGCACGCTTGCAGAGGAACATGAAATCTTGTGCCCTGATTCACAACCTCTAGAGGGTACCCAATCACAAGAAGATGACAGAGGGGAACGGCATTTAAGGTCAAAGGAAGTGGATGATGATGATGATGAGACACAGTTGCTATCAAATCAACCACTATTACTGTCTCAAGACCTTGATGAGGAGGATGATATACAGTTGTCTATGACTGAGTATGTGGTGAGATCAAGAAATGAGGAGGATGATCAGAGTGAGGAAGTGGAGGAGGACTTGGTGGACGATGAGGTGACTGACCCCACCTGGGAAGGTGGAGAGCCGAGCGATGACAGCAGTCCTGAGGGTGAGCCATCTGCAGCACCGCAACAGGCTGGAAGAGGCAGTGGTGTGGCTACAGAAAGAAGGCGGACCGCACCAAACCTGCCCGCAAATGTTCCACGGAGCACCCCCTTGCGTAAATCTCCCTTACCAAGGGCTAGGTGTTCCGCGGTATGGCGTTTTTTTAAGGAAAGTGCGGACAACAAAAAAATTGTAGTTTGCAACCTGTGCCACACCAGAATGAGCCGAGGCATGAACACTAGAAACCTCACCACCACCAGCATGATCCGACACATGGCATCCAAGCACCGTAATAAGTGGGAGGAACGCCCGGATCGCCAATCTGTGTCTGCAGGCCACACCACTGCCTCCTCTTCCCCTGTTTTCGGTGCCGGCCAATCGCCTGTCGAAGGCGCAGGCCCGCATACCTCCCGCCCTGCACCTGTACCATCTGAAGCACCATCAGCGACCACATCCACTTCCCTGTCCCAGCGCAGCGTCCAAATGTCGTTACCCCAGGCATTTGAGCGCAAGCGAAAATACCCAGCCACCCACCCACAGGCCATAGCACTAACCTCACACCTTTCCAAATTACTGGCCATCGAAATGCTGCCATTTAGGCTTGTGGAGACTGAGTCCTTCCGCAGCCTGATGGCAGCAGCTGTCCCTCGGTACGCAGTCCCCAGCCGCCACTACTTTTCCCGGTGTGCCGTCCCCGCCTTACACCACCATGTGTTCCGTAACATCACCCGTGCCCTGACCAACGCAGTTACTGGGAAGGTCCACTTAACGACTGACACATGGACAAGTGCTTGTGGCCAGGGACGCTACATTTCCCTGACGGCACACTGGGTGAATGTCGTGGAGGCTGGGAGCGACTCGGACCCTGGGATGGCACAGGTGCTACCCACGCCGAGGATTGCGGGCCCTACCTCCATCAGGGTTTCCGCCAGCACCTACGTTATTGGCTCCTCCTCCTCCGTTTCCACCTCCGAATTCTCTGCGCGCAGCGTCACTCACCCATCAGCCGGTAGCTGGAAGCAGTGTAGCACTGCAGTGGGGAAGCGTCAACAGGCCGTGCTGAAGCTGATCTGCCTTGGGGACAAACAGCACACGGCCTCAGAGCTGTTGCAGGGGATTAGTCACCAGACCGAGCAGTGGCTCTCGCCACTCAACCTGCAACCAGGCATGGTTGTGTGTGATAATGGGCGTAACTTGGTGGCGGCTTTGGAGCTCGGCAAGCTCACACACGTACCATGCCTAGCGCATGTATTTAATTTAGTGGTTCAGCGATTTCTAAAAACCTACCCCAATTTGCATGATCTCTTGACCAAGGTGCGCCGCGTGTGTGCACATTTCCGTAAGTCATCAACAGCTTCAGCCGGCCTGTTGAAGCTGCAGCAGCGCTTACAATTGCCAGCTCACCGGCTGCTGTGTGACGTGAGCACGCGCTGGCACTCCACCTTCCACATGTTGGCCCGGCTTTGTGAGCAGCAGAGGGCAGTAGTGGGGTACCAGCTGTTACACGGTCGTCGCCTCTCCGTTCAACTTCCTCTAATCAGAAGTGAGGAGTGGGAATGGATGTCAGACCTCTGTGAGGTTTTACGCAATTTTGAGGAATCGACACAGATGGTGAGCGGCGATAACGCTATTATCAGTGTAACCATCCCACTTCTGTGTCTACTGAAACGCTTGCTGCTCACAATTAAAACCGACGCTTTGCATGTGGAAGAGGTGGAAATGCGGGAGGAAGAGCTTACACAAGGTGATAGCCAGAGCACCCTCACTTCGTCTTCTCAACGACAATTGGAGGAGGCGGAGGAGGAGGAGGAGGAAGACACTGTTGCCTCCGCTACAGAGGGTAGCCATGGAACTTTAGTTCCATCTCTTCAGCGTGGGTGGGCAGAAGAGGAGGAAGAGGATGAGGAGATTGAGAGTCATCCTCCTGGTGAGGACAGCGAAATCTTGCCTGCTGGTACTCTGGCACACATGGCTGACTTTATGTTAGGCTGCCTTTCCCGTGACCCACGAGTTATACGCATTTTAGACAACACGGATTACTGGGTGTTCACCCTTCTGGACCCCCGCTACAAAGAGAATTTCTCATCTCTCATTCCTCCGGTGGAGAGGACAAGCAAAATGGTGCAATACCAGAAGGTTCTTGTTGAAAAATTGCTCCAAAATTTTCCATCTGACAACGCTGGCGGAAGAGTACGTGCTACCTTGGCCAACCGAGAAGGGGAGAAAAGGGGAGCACACAGCAGTTCCGACAAAGGCAGGGCAACACCCTCCAAGGCGTGGGACACCTTCATGACACCCCGCCAGCACCCTCACACTGATGCGCAGCCTAGTGTCACAAGGAGGGAAACGTTTTGGAAGATGGTGAAGGAGTACATAGCAGACCGTGTCAGCGTCCTCAATGATCCCTCTGTGCCTTACAACTACTGGGTGTCCAAGCTGGACACGTGGTATGAACTGGCACTCTACACCTTGGAGGTGCTGGCCTGCCCTGCCGCCAGCGTTCTGTCTGAGCGGGTATTTAGTGCTGCTGGTGGCATCATAACAGATAAGCGTATCCGCCTTTCCACCGAAAATGCTGATAGGTTGACACTTATAAAAATGAACAAGGCCTGGATTTCCCCTGACTTCTCCACTCCACTGGAGGAAAGCCCCGGGTGAACATAAAGTCACTTTAAATATGTTATTTACAATGATGGGAATACTCTGTATTCCCATTCACCCCTTCCACCCAAAAAATGGGTATATGGTTGACTCTCTTCCATATACCCTGGGATATAATTTTTATATAGGGCCAGCTCACCAGCGGGCCCTGTGATATAATTTTTATATAGGGCTAGCTCACCAGCGGGCGCTGTTTGACAATTTTTGTATAGGTCAGCTCACCAGTGGGCCTTCTCATATAATGTTTTATTGGGTCAGCTCTCTAGCAGGCCCTCTCATATAATGTTTTATAGCGTCAGCTCACTAGCGGGCCTTCGCATATAATGTTTAGGATGGTCAGCTCCGCAGCAGACCCTCACCCATAATGTTTTAGATGGTCGGCTCAGCGCACGTTTCCCTCTTAATCATGGCCCCAGTTCAGAAAAATCGAGGAAATTTTTTGCAGAATTTGCCTCTGCGCACGTTTCCCTCTTAATCATGGCCCCAGTTCAGAAAAATCTATGAAATTTTTTGCAGAATTTGCCTCTGCGCACGTTTCCCTCTTAATCATGGCCCCAGTTCCGAAAAATCTATGAAATTTTTTGCAGAATTTGACTCTGCGCACGTTTCCCTCTTAATCATGGCCCCAGTTCCGAAAAATCGATGACATTTTTTGCAGAATTTGCCTCTGCGCACGTTTCCCTCTTAATCATGGCCCCAGTTCCGAAAAATCGATGAAATTTTTTGCAGATTTTGCCGATGATATACAAGTAAATATACAGCAAATACTGTTTGGTAACAATTTTTCGCCTAAAGTCGTTTTTATCTTCCTTTTTGTGTGTTTTAAGGTCAGTCTGTAAAAATGGCGTACTACGGGCGAAACATCGTTCCCAGCAGCGACGTTGGAGTCCAAGATGCATCCAGACATCCTCCCTATGCTGTCCCTGAACCATTTCTGTGGTGTTTCCATCATTTTCTGCCCTTTTCCTATGGACCAGGCACCCTCCCCTCATCAGAGCAGGGGGTGCCTGGTGTAATGCTCGAGTCCTCCCATTGACTTCAATGGGGCTCGGGTGCTCGGCCGAGCACTCGAGCCTCCGGGGGTGCTCGGCCAGAGCACCCGAACACCCGAGCATTGGGGTGCTCGATCATCACTAGTTTTGAAGCCTTTCTTGGAGTGAAATGTTGAGTATGTGTCCCTCGACTGCATTTGAGTTTGACATAACTGTACTAGGAATTATGGTTGCTTTAGTTTGTACTGGAACACACACTCTGCTGCAGTTAATACGACACCTCCTCTCTAGCAGGTGCAGTATAAGGGTGTAAAGTTACCCCAATGTCTTCTACCCTTTGTTAGTACATGATGTTAAGCAAGGCTCAAAGGGAGGCCAATATACTACTGAACCCCCATCTCCCCCTTGGTGCAAGCAACATGAACCCTTTGAGTGCCTGAGGGGTACGGAATGCATTTCTTTGCAATGCGTTCTGTACCACTCTGGCACTTAAAGGGTTAAGGGCTGAACACAGAGTGTAAAATAGATTAGTACATAAGTGATAGATGCAGCACATCAAAATCAGATCAAGTGGCTGCTTTAGAGCAGGGTCATATAAGTACATTACCCCTATTAAGAGTTATTTATTCTTCTCATCCCCCCTTACTACAATCAGAAATCAACAAAAAGGAAATCACTTGAATTTATGTTTCATAAATCCACATATTTATCGAGCCTATGAAAAGGCATGTGTACAAGATAATTTTTTTTAGACCTTTGCCTATTGATTTGTTGGACAGGAAACAAAATTTCAGTTATGCCTTTTCCATATTTTTTTCCACTAAAAAGAGAGAAAATTCTGGCTCCAAAAATGCCAATTATATCTTTCAGTCAATCAACATCCATTTGTTTAACGATTTTGACATAACCCTAAATGTATCCCTTAGCTAAAAACATATCCTTGCCTTCTTACTTTATCTGTGAATACAATTTCCCCTTAGGTCTAAAATCCAGATCTTTAGTGAAAGGTGCCCTTTCCTTTGCTGAAGGTGAGACTTCTTCTTTCTAATCTCCTGGCATCATCTGTGCAGGCCAATCAATGAAAAGACCCCAGAGAGGGCTTGTATTGACCTTGAATATATTAGTATGTTTTAATTGTGTGCCATTCTATGTTTCGTGCTGTATTCTTCACATTGTCAATAAACCCAAATTATCTAGCCCAGGGGTAGGCAACCTTTGGCTCTAGAGTTCTTAAAGACTCTTAACACCCATCATGTTTTGGCTTGCTGGGAATGATCATGACATGAGATTTATAGCCTCCCTCATTGGTAGTGCTAAAGTTTGCCTAACAACAAGCCAGCTTTTCCTCCAAACTAAAATTCCCTTTACCTATATTGATTGTCATGAATGCTGAAATATTTTATCCATAAGCCAACACAATTCCTTGTACATTGAGGAATCCCTAATACAATCGCATTTGTAAGTGTTAGTATTTACTGCAGTAAAATAAATCTCACTAATTTATATTTTATTATACGGCACCTCTTTTTCAAGGTCATAGTCCAGGAATCAGACCTTTGCCTCTACAGCTGTTGGAGACTCTAACTCCAATCAGGATGAGATGATGGAAATTGTAGTCCTCAACAGCAGGCAAGCCATAGGTTGCCTATCCCTGGAAGCAGAGATTTTTCTATTACTGGATTCACTTCTCTCACTCTAGTGCACCTCCCTTATTCAGAGTGAAGTCAGCCTATTGTTGTTACACGCACATGCACACGCACACACATATACATACACAAACTGTGGAGCTGTTGTGTAGATAAGTGGAGCCAATGGCTAAGGCAGAAGAATAAGCCTGAAGGAGCCAAAGCAATTGAGTGGCAAGGGTTATAATATATGGGTTGTTAGGCATAATTAAAGTAGAACTATCACCTAAAACCAAAGTTTTACCATGTGTTTTAATGTTTCACCATACATTAGGGCTGTGCGTGTGTTCTTCAAGTCGCCTGGTAGTGTAGATATTTGCCCTGCAAAATCGGGCACTTCCGCATTCTACTGGACCCTGTGCCATCTCAGGACTTCCCAGCTGCCCCAGGGAGCGCATTCACGTTGTCCTTCGAAGCTGGATTTCTGTGATGTAGCATTACAGCAAACTCCGTGTACAATGCTACTGAGGTTGGAACCTGTAATAAAACTATATACAACCACAGTAGCATTGTAAACAGAGTTTGCTTAACGATACATCACAGAAATCCAGCTTCGAAGGGCAGCGTGAACACGCTCCCTGGGGCAGCTGGGAAGTCCTGAGACGTCATGGAGCCCCGCAGAACGAGGAGGTGCCTGATTTTGCAGGGCAAATATCTCCACTACCAGGTGACTTGAAGAACACACACACAGCACTAATGTCAGGTTAAACATTAAAACACATGGTAAAACTTTGGTTTTAGGTTATAGTTCCGCTTTAAATGAACATTGAATCTATATGATTGTGTGTTGAACTATTACATGTCTTAGATTTATTTTTGGCCTTGAATCATAGGTATTGTACAAATTATTCTCAGACAAACGTGCATGCTTGGTCCAAGTGAAGTTATTTGTGACAGTTTTGTCTTTACTAGCAATGACATGACCTGTAATAGTACAAGCAGCTGCTCGTGGGAAGTTAGACTGCTGATTGGCAGCCAGTGGAGTTGAAGGTAGAGGTTCTTCTACCAAGAACACGCACATATACAGAAGGCTAAAGATGTGCAAACCAATTACACTTCATGGGGGGATAAATAACATTCCGAAATTTCACAATGATCTAAAGGAGACTTTTAACCACTTGAATGCTAGCAAGGCCCGTACTGCATTTTAGAGCAATCAGGAGAATGAAAAGAACAGTTGGGGCACTTTTCAGACAAAATATATCCAATTATTCATTTAAGAAAATCTCATACTCACAGTTAGTGTTCCACCGATTGAAGATATTGGATTGTTATGTTTAACCCTTCGAGTACCTGGACAGGGGCAGGATTGTTTCCCCTGTTGCCATTGACCGGTTGTATATTCATCAACTGGTGGAACGCTAACTCTGATTATGAGAGTTTCTTAAAGGGATAGTAATGTTTCACAATAAAAACAGCTCCAATTAATCTTCTTAGTATTTGGGCCATGGAGAGTGTTATTTCAATACTGTCAGAGTTTTAGTACAAGAGTAACTGAATGATAAAGTATCCCCCTCTCGCCCCTTTTACTGATGTAACACTGCTCACCTCAGAGCAGCAAGACTGTCCGGATGGATCACAGAGAGGGACAATCTTCAGTGAGCATAAGGAAAAATCTGAAAACCTGTGAAGGGGAGCAGGGATTTCCTTATGATCACAGTAAGAAGATTGTCCTTTGTTGTGACCTGTTCGGTCAAGGGACCAGATTCCACTTCTGAGGGGAGGTGGATTACACTAGGTAAAAGGGGCAGGAGGGGGATACTTTATCATTCAATTACTCTTGAACTACAACTCTGACAGTAATGAAATAACACTCTCCATGGCCCAAATACTATGAAGATTAATTGGAGCTGCTGTTTTTTTTAGAAACATTACTATCCCTTTAAATTAATATTTGGATATATATTTTGTTTGAAAATTGCCCACACTGTTCTTTTCATTCTCCGTCCTCTTTCCCTTCTATCTTTGAAGGTCCGTGCCTGGGGAACAGCTGATTGGAAGTAGATCTGCGTTGTGGGCAGTATAATAAACCCTATTTGCTCATTAGTCACTAGAGATTCAAGAGTGGAAGCTCCATAACGTGAGTGTATTGTCATATTTTTTTATACTTCTATATACACAAAGACAGTATTAACCCCATGAGCGCCTCCTCCTCTGTTTGTCTTTTTCCATATATTTTAGAGCAATGTTTTGCAGAAAACTCTATTATTCAAGCGATTCAAAATCACCAATTAACTCTGGCACTGAAGGGGTTAAAGCAAAGAAAATGATAATTTGTTCCCTAAGGTGCAGTTGGCTTGCTTCAGATTTGCACATATTTTGTTAAATGGGAACTACCACCCGACACAGTCTTTAGCTTCACTAAGTCCCCATCTGGCTTAGTAGCGCTAGTCGCCAGAATTATTACCTTATTTAATAGATTTCTCCTCTCTTCCATGGGTGACAGGCAGGAAGCAGCGCGGACATGTTGCCATAGTGACGTCTGCGCGCCTGCACTGTCAGTCCCAGCCGGAGCCAAATGGCTCCTAGCAACGCCTCCTAGACCCGGCTGGGACTGACAGCACAGGCGTGTGGACATCACAATGACAAGATGTCCGCGCTCCGTCCTGCCTGTCGCCCATGGAAGAGAGCAGAAGTCTATTAAATAAGGTAATTATTCTGGCGACTAGCGCTACTAAGCAGCTAGTCGCCAGATGGGGACTTAGTGAAGCTAAAGATTGTGTCAGTTGGTAGTTCCCCTTTAAGCAACGTGTCGGATACCCCCTCTGGTCCTGAATGGGTTAAAAGTTCAGTAAGACGACCACCTGCAGGATTCTAAATTAAACCAGACTCATATGAGCAATGTTAAGTTGTTCCATATATAGGAACTTCCTCTTTAGTTCCCATTACTTCTAAGTAAACATTCAGGACACAAACGAATCAAGAGCAAATAAATACAATGATCTGCAAACTTAAATAACAATGACCTGCTCTTGCTTGCTGATGGCAATGGCATGTTCAAGATATTCTTAGTTCAAATTGTTTATCACAATGAGACTGTCTATTTGAATAATCCAGATCTGCCATTACCAAGAAAGCTCGATCTCGATTCATTCTCATCAATAGCCTTTGTCTTGTGAAGAACACGATGACTTTCACTCAAACTTATTGACAGTAATTCCCTCTGACAAACAGATCTCCTTCTACATTTAGGACAAAGGAATTGTTTGAACGGATAAAATGGACTGAGAACGATAGGCCTTGTGTTAATGATCTTCATTTTTGTAAACTTTTATTTTGTATTAAAGGGATATTAATATTAAAGGGATAGTAATGTTTCACAGAAACAGCAGCTCTAATTAATCTTCATAGTATTTGGGCCATAGAGAGTGTTATTTCAATACTGTCAGAGTTGTAGTTCAAGAGTAATTGAATGATAAAGTATCCTCCTCCCACCCCTTTTACCTAGTGTAAGACACCTCCCCTCAGATGTGGAATCTGGTCTCTTGACCGGACATATCACAGCAAAGGACAATCTTCTTACTGTGAGAACAATTAAAGCCCTGCCCCCTTGACAGGTTTTTCAGGTTTTCCCTTATGTTCACTGAAGATTGTCCCTCTCTGTGATCCATCCGGACAGTCT
Source organism: Rhinophrynus dorsalis (assembly GCA_037306005.1). Classification (NCBI taxonomy): domain Eukaryota; kingdom Metazoa; phylum Chordata; class Amphibia; order Anura; family Rhinophrynidae; genus Rhinophrynus; species Rhinophrynus dorsalis. The sequence goes on along the minus strand of CM074720.1, from coordinate 533,362,632 downwards.
TGCTGCTCTGAGGTGAGTAAAAGGGGTGGGAGGGGGCATCCTTTATCATTCAGTTACTCTTATACTACAACTCTGACAGAATTGAAATAACACTCTCCATGGCCCAAATAATATGAAGAATAATTGGAGTGAAAATTTATTATCCCTTTAATATGTAAAAAATATATATTGTAGGGTTTATTCTCCTGAGTAAAACAAGGGTACCCCTACTACGGAGAGGTGTTTTATTCAAAAGTTATTACAGCTCAAAGTTGATTTTTTTTTTAGGTGCAATATCTCAGTGGCCTGAAATTGTACAGTGGTGCTGTTGCTACACCATCTTATGGACAGCTCTGGTCAGGTGACCATAAATCTCCATAGGATTGTGTAGCAACAGCGCCACTCTACGATTTCAGGTCAATGTGATACTACACCTGAAAATTTCAAGTTTGAGCTGTAATAACCTTTGATTAAAACACCTCTCTGGATGTACACCCATTGTGGCACTCAAATGGTTAACCTTCAGAGTGCCACAGGGTATCCAACGCATTGCAACGCCATGATCTGTATACGTCTCTGGCAGTCAAAGGGTTAAAGACACTTTTCTTGCACAGTGGAGTAATTTTGGAGCAAACCACCTGAACCATAGGGTACGAATAAAAAAAAATCCTACTTAATTAAATGAGACTTTTAACCCCTTGAAGGCTACAGAGGTCTAGAATGAGTAACAAAGGGGTGGAACCCTCTTTAACCTGCAAGGAGTTAAAAGCCAGATTAAAATCATTAGGAATTTGGAAAATTGTATTAGTCCCCTATGTTGCTGTTGGACCAGTCCAGAATTGCTCCAGCCTTTTGAACAATAGGTATTAACCCTTTGAGTGTCAGAGGGGTACGCAATGTGAGGGCAACTGACTTGTCCCTGATTAACCCTTTGGGTGCCAGAGGGATGCCCAAGAATTGTTCCACTGCTTTATGAATATGGCCTTTTTGAACCATAGGCAGTAACCCTTTGCGTGCCAGAGGGGAGTGCAAAGCATTGCGATTGCAATGCATTGCGTACCCCTCTGACACTCCAAGGGTTAATACCTATTGTTCAAAAGGCTGGAGCAATTCTGGACTGGTCCAACAGCAACATAGGGGACTAATACAATTTTCCAAATGAAATCCCTATGGAATCCTGACAATCAAACCCTTTAACCCCTTGGTTGCTAGAGAGGCGTCCAATGCCTGGCTTCGTTGTGCATTAGACACCTCTCCAGCATCTTGGGGGTTAACATTGTGTCACTATTAAATGCGTTACAGTGTCTATTGCTACTGGTAACATACAACTGATTTATTAGACTTAAAGGGACAATAATGTCCCATAAAAAATTCTTGTTTTGCAGAGTTTCAAAAAATAAATTATGTGGCACAAATCACATCTCTCAAACCTTATGGTGTGAGAGATAATCGCATCTAAAGTTCCCCTCCTCCCTGATGTCAGCTGTAAAGCTAACAGCAGGAGAAATCGAGTCGTCCGACTTGAGGAGGCTCTGCAGCAGAGCCGAAATTGCATTATTTAAAAATAACTACTTCATTGGAACAGTCTACAAAGTGTGCTTGCAAACCAGGTACACTTTGTAGACCTTTCCAATGAAGTAATTCTTTTTACATAAAGCAATTTCGGCTCTGCTGCAGAGCTGCCGGCTGGTCCTCGGACTGGGATCTCCTGCTGTCAGCACAGCGCGGACATCAGGAGAAGGGGAGGGAGAGGGGGTACTTTCAATGTGAATATCTCTCAAACCATAAAGAGATGGGATTTGTGCAACATCATTTATTTCTTTTAAACTCTACAAAACGAGATTTTTTTTGTGGGACATAGTGTCCCTTTAAATATACCAAGATGAACGAGAGTAATTCTGGAGTGAACCAATTGCACCTTTGGGAACAAATAGAAAGTCCCATGATTTTAAATTTGGCTTTTAACCCCTCAAATACTAGAAAAGTCTCCAGCACATTGTGTCGCAATCAGCTGGAGACCACTCTATGCTTTAAGTGGTTAAATTTTCCAGTCTGAATCAATGTGAGAATTAACCTTTACCTTTTGGTGGCAAGGTGAGCTTATTATGCTAATTCATGGCACAGTATGCTAATTTGCTGTATTGAAGGACAGACTTACAGCTCCCTTTATTTGTCATCCAGTGGTGGAACTGGTTAGCGCCAGAATTACACCACATTTCTTAGTATATAAGCCTCACAATCTGTTATTATAGATGTTTATTTATAAAGCATCAATTTATTCCAGAATGGAGGTAAAAAAGAACTCTTATTCTCTGTAATTATTGTAATTACTTCTTTACACTTCTTTTCTGTGTCCTTCCTTACATATGAGAGAACAATTAGCCAATTGTAAAAGAGTTTTTACCTTTCATTGGTCCTAATTTTGGACAAGTCAAAAAAGACCCCGTGATGGACCACAGCAAAGAGTTGACCATCTCCCAGTGAGGTCATGCCATGTGATATGACAGTGACCAAAAAAGATGTACAATCGGTGGAAATTTGTCACGGGGAAAACAGTGGTTGTTACTTAGTTAATGAGGTTGTCTCATGATGAGCCCATGACTTAACCAAATACATTAAAATTCCTCCTATGCTATTTTTCTGGAGTATTAACTCTTTTATTTCAATACTAGTGTAAAAGCCCGTGTACACGGGCCAAGGTCTGGGTAATGTTAACCCTTTTGCCAGAGGGGTACACAATGCATACTGGTACTCTAGGGGTTAAGCGGCCGCTTCATGCGCAGTACAGACTGCCTGAACGCGTGCAGTCTCTAGTGTGCATGACAGCTTCTGACAAACATCCTAGCAAATTATTATATAGGATGGTTGTCTAGCCCATTTTGTGTGTATATAAGTCCTCAATGTGAAAGAGCCCAAACTCCAAATTATTTAAAATGATTTAACTGATTGCGAAACAAAACACACAAGGTGTAGGCAGCTTAAATAGCCATTTAACCCCTTAACCCTTTAAGTGCCAGAGGGGTACGGAATGGATTGCAAAGCAAAACAATGCTTTCTGTACCCCTCTGGCGCTCAGAGGATTAAAGGGATAGTAATGTTTCACAATAAAGCAGCTCCAATTAATCTTTATAGTATTTGGGCCATGGTAAAGTATCCCCCTACCGCCCCTTTTACTGATGTAACACTGCTCACCTCAGAGCTTCAAGACTGTCCAGATGGATCGCAGAAAGGGACAATCTTCAGTGCGTATAAGGTAAAACCTGAAAAACCTGTCAAGGGGGGCATCCTTGCTGTGATCACTTTGGTCCCAGGACCAGATTCCACATCTGAGGTGAGCAGTGTTACATCCGTAAAAGGGGCGGAAGGTGGATACTTTATCATTCAAATACTCTTGAATTACAACTCTGACAGTATTGAAATAACACTCTCCGTGGCCAAAATACTATGAGGATTAACCCTTTGAGTGCCAGAGTGGTAAGCAACGCATTGCATAGCAATGTGTTCTGTACCCCTCTGGCACTCAAAGGGTTAATTGGAGCTGCTACATTACTATCCCTTTAACAGTATACGGTTTGTGTAACCCCTTGGATGACACACGTCTTTAACATCCAAGGGGTTAACTAAATATACTGGTTGTCTGGCAGTTCAGTTGTGTCCGGAATTTGAATTCTTTAATGGAAAACAGTGTTCCCTTTGTTACCATCCTTGTGACTAGTGAACAAATGAAGATTCTGTTTGCTAAAAATAAGCATTTGCATGATGTCTTATTATAGAGTAAAACATAGAGTGTTTAGATCATCCTGACACTTGTACTGAAATGTGTCTTCTGTAAATTGAGACAGGCATTTTTTTGGATTACTCATGTGCAGTTTATACAACGTTCTTACAGATATTTTTATGAATACATAAAAATATCAAATATTTTGACCCCTCAACTGACACAAAATTATGCAAAGTCTGCTTTCAGATCCTCGCACATGTATTATTAATGCAGACTGCACCCAAGTTCTCTGTTAAGGTAGACTAATGAGGACAGGTTTAACCCAGAGAGGGATTAAGACTCCATAGGGCCCTAGGCAAGGTACTAATGTGGGGCCCCACATCTCTTGATTTGGTGCGTCTGGCACAGAGTGCTGATAGCAGGTACTGACATTGTCTTTAACCATTTGAGTGCGAGAGAGGTATTCAACGTATTGCGCTGCAATGCGTTGGATACTTCTCTGGTACTCAAACGGTTAAAGACAGTGGGAGAAATTGGGTGATGCTGGTGTCATTTAACAAAATGGGCATCTGACATAAGCTTTTAGCAGCAGCAACAGCAGGGCCTCTTTCTGTGACCCATCACATTAATCCAGAGGCCCTCACGTTGCCATGAACCCAGGGTAGTAGCCATAGGTACCACAATGGAGAATCTGGTTCTGGTTTTATACCTGGAGGACCAGAGGTGTTCAAAGCATTGCAAAGAAGTTGCTTTATCCCAGAATTGCACCATTCTTTGCCAAGTACATGAGGCTTACAGGACAGGAAACATACAAAAGGTTAAGTACCTATATAAAATGAATGGATAATGCAGACAATATGATCCTTTGACCCTCCAGGTATTCCAATCAACCTCAGGTGGTCCCATCATGAGAGTTTGTGTGGGGTGGGATGGAAAACATTATATGACTGGCTGATTCCTGGATGGACCTGCCATTGATTGGATCCCTGTAAAAAGCATGGCCTATGCCAACATGCAGGTAATCACTGCTGACACTTCCCTGGCTATTACATGGGGAAGCTGCAATGCCCTACGTTAGGCAATAGTTGCACAGTGCAACAGAGCTCCACTGTTCCATTTTTTGGGGTACAATCTGGCCTAATGAAAATACCTATTTAAATAAAAAAAAATGAATCATTTAAGGACAAGAGGTATATGCAGCATAGTGCACATTAATAACATTTTTCCACTTTTTGTTGCCCTAGGATTCTAGAGGCAATTTCAGCACCTTGTTAAGAACAGATGTCTACAACACATTTCTCTTGTTTTGGGCTGTGCACATAAAAATGTTGCAACCCAACACAATATACTGCAACTTTTGTGCAACCAGCACAGATAGCGGGGAAGTTGCAGCACTGAGTGAGTGAAGGCCAATGTTGAGATGTTCACTCAGTGTATTGGATTGCTGCATTGTTCATCACAACATTTAGGGTCCATCAGACTTACAGTAAGCCATCTGTTTGCAGGTTAAATGCATGGGATACACAAATGGACAACAGAGGCCATTCCCACACAGAACTGTCGCATGTTGGTAAATAAACATTATCAATGATAATAAGTGAAAATAAAATGTCCTATTAATTTGATTGGGGATTTAAACTAGGGATGTACAAAATGTCTCATGAAGACGTTTGGCAGAGAATAGGTTTTTTCACCTCTCACAGGAATTCTATCAAGGAGGCCATTTCCGTGCGACTGAATGAGGTGTGTGCATGTTTATTGATGTATTCAGGAGTGCATGATGACGTGTTCATAACAATTTCAAGAACATAGTGCAGGAACATGGGAACGTTATAATGCGTCACAGAGATGGGTGGACATTGGCAATATGGAGCAGGAAGGTTTCACATTCAAATAAATGGGCTTAACCATTGGAGTGCCAGCGGTGTACACAACACATTGCTTTGCAATGTAATACATACCCTGCTGACACTCATTGGTAAGTTGCACTTGATTTTCTTCCCTGTGGATATTTCTGCAGATAGGAGAAAAAAAATTATTACTTACCTTACCACAGAAATTCACTTTTATCCTTCATCACACCTGTACTGTTAACCATTCCAATTCTAGAGAGGTCTCCAAAGCATTGAGAAGGAGCTGAATGCCATGATTAAATCAACTGTTATTTTGAGAATGCTTAATTATTGGTGCTTATTTAAAGGGATAGTAATGTTTCACAAAAAAAGCAGCTCTGTTTAATCTTCATAGTATTTGGGCCATGAAGATTGTTATTTCAATAATGTCAGAGCTGTAGTTCAAGAGTAATTGAATGATAAAGTATCCCCCCTACCCCTTTTACCTAGTGTAAGCCACCTCCCCTCAGATGTGGAATATGGTCACTTGACCAGAGAGATCACAGCAAGGGACAATCTTCTTAATGTGAGCATAAGGAAAACCCAGGTTTTTCCTTATTCTCAATGAAGATCGCCTCTCTCTGTGATCCATCCGGACAGTCTTGCTGATCTGAGGTGAGCAGTGTTATATCAGTAAAAGGGGCGGGAGGAGGATACTTTATCATTCAATTACTCTTGAACTACAACTCTGACAGTAATGAAATAACACTCTCCACAGCCTAAATACTATGAAGATTAATCAGAGCTGATTTTTTGTGAAACATTACTATCCCTTTAATTGTATTTAAATCATTTGAAATTCTATTTCCTCCATTTGGTGTAATTAGTTTTCCCTAAAATTCTCCAAGTTGTCCTTCTCCATATGGCCTTAGTGTCCTTTAAATGTGCTACACACCACTATTTATATTACAGCAGATCACTCGCCTTGATTAGCCGTGTGATATTTTACTGGGATCTAACATGTGCTTCTTTAAGGAACAAGTAAAAATAAGCTTGGCATTACAAAATAAAACTCTTCTTTTATCTTAATGAACTAATTTACCCTAATATGAAATATCAGTGAGGCGATTAGCTTTATTGCCTGCAATCTTTTAACCTCAAATCTAACTGTGATATCTATACAACTGCATATGATCTGAATTTATATCCTTAAGCCTGCATTATCCTATTTAAAAGATCAGACATTTTTGCAATAGTAGCTAAGAAAATACAGTTTCATTAAAAGAAAATATTGTGTTTCTTGAGTCTATCTTTATACTTTAAAAGACAACTAACACTTCCTAATACTAATAATCTTCTACTTACCTTACTATAGCCATGAAATCTCAATGGCCTCTATGAGTTTTTCCCCTTGCACATTATCTTCAGTCAGTCCTGGATGTCATATCCATAATAGTTTCTATCAGGAACACAAGACCCCAAATAGCATCTATTTAAATTATTACAGTTAAAACAGTGTACAAGTAAACATCGCATTAAGCATGCCGCCATGACATGAGAATCTCACCCTGCATGAAAAGAGCAAGATTCTCATGTCGCCTCTGCAAACGTCACTTCAGTAGTGCTACCTATGCGTATTTATATATCCATAACACCAGGTCACACCATCATCTCCACTTGTGCTAATGAATCTCAACTTAGATGCCCCGGGTCACCTTACCTTAATTGCCAAGATTGACGTTAGCAGCGTCAATGTGCTTTGGGAAGCCTAGCCCTGGTTGTCATGGAGACACATATACTGTGTTCCTATAGGCTTAAGAGGGAGCTAAGGGTGACTATCCAGTGCCTGCTCATACACTTATCTGGGCAATTAAGGTAAGGCATCCCGGGGCATCTAAGTTGTTTACAAATGATCAGGAAGGCTCAGCATTATATATTCAGGTTGGACTTAAACTCCCATCACTTGCAGGGGCTTGTGTCTAACAATTCATTAGCACAAGTGGAGATGATGGTGTGGCTTTTCATCATGGTGACATGCTTAATGCGCCATGTACTTGCATGCTGTTTTATCTGTGATATTTTAAAAGAGAACCACCTCAAACTCTGCTCAGTTTATATGATCATTTTATGGCTTTAAGGACCAATGCGAAGTAATGCGTTACACCCTCTCTGGCCCTTATGGAGTTATTTTGGTTCAAGCATTTGCTTCAATCTAGAAAAAAAAATGACATTAACTGTCATGTCTGTCTCCGTGGGCATTGATGGCGGACTAAAGAAGTTATTTAATAAAAAAAGTCACTAAGGCTAAATTTATAGGGGACATTAGGATTTTCTACTTGTAGTAATAGAAGTGGGATTATTATTAGGTGATGTTAGTTCTCTTTAATCTCATTTTAAAGCCTCTGACATAAAGCTCTATTCTAGTTATATATAGAGGGTAAGGAAGCAGTAATGCTAGATTCACACAGCAAAAGCAGTGCACTAAGCAACCAAAATTATATTAGCTTACTGTCTGTGGGGCTGTTCTGTAACTTACTACTGACACGTTTTTCTAGTAATAGTGTCAAAACAGCAACTTTAAAATGTTTCCTGAGTGTTTAGGAAGTATTTAAAATGTTGTCCTAAACATGTTGCAGGCTAAGTGCCCTAAACTAAGTACCTCCCAACCTAACCTATGTACCCTAACCTAACAACTAACTTAACTACATAAAAAGCCTAACAGACACTGACCCTGACTTCTATTCTAACATATACTACCTGGAGACATTTTGGAGACTGACCTTAACCTAACAGAGACTGACCCTAATCTAAAAGATACAGCACCAAACCTACCAGAGACTGACCATAACCAAACAGATACAGCATCAAATCTAACAGAGACTGACCCTAACCAAACAGATACAGCACCAAACTAAACAGGTAGCGCACCAAACCTAACAAAAACTGACTCTAACCAAACAGATACAGCACCAAACCTAACAGAGACTGACCATAAACAGATGCAGCACCAAACCCAACAGAGACTGACTGTAACTAAACAGAACAGCAACAAACCTAAATGACACTGACCCTAACCAAACAGATACAGCACCAAATCTAACAGAGACTGACCCTTACCGAACAGATACAACACCAAACCTAAAAGAGATTGATGCTAACCAAACAGATGCAACACCAAACCTAACAGAGACTGACTGTAACCAAAGTGATACAGCACCAAACCTAACAGATACAGCACCAAACCTAACAAATACTGAACGTAACTAAACAGATACAGCACCAAACCTAAACAACACTGACCCTAACCAAACAGATACAGAGCCAAACGTGACAGAGACTTACCCTTACTGAAAAGATACAACACCAAATGTAACAGAGATTGACGCTAACCAAACAGATACAACACCAAACCTAACAGAGATTGACCCCAACCAAACAGATACATCACCAAACCTAACAGAGATTGACCCTAACAGAACAGATACAACACCAAACCTAACAGAGACTGACTCTAGCCAAAGTGATATAGCACCAAACCTAATAGATACAGCGCCAAACCTGACAGAGACTGACCCTTACTGAACAGATACAACACCAAACCTAACAGAGATTGACCTTAACCAAATAGATACTGACTGTAACTAAACAGATACAGCACCAAACCTAAACAACACTAAACCTAACCAAACAGATACAGAGCCACACGTGACAGAGACTTACCCTTACTGAAAAGATACAACACCAAACATAACAGAGATTGACGCTAACCAAACAGATACAACACCAAACCTAACAGAGATTGACCCTATCCAAACAGATACAACACCAAACCTAACAGAGATTGACCCTATCCAAACTGATACAGCACCAAACCTAACAGATACACCACCAAACCTAACAGAGACTGACTGTAACTAAACAGATACAGCACCAAACCTAAACAACACTGACCCTAACCAAACAGATATAGCACCAAACCTAACAGAGACTGGCCCTTACTGAACAGATACAACACCAAACCTAACAGAGATTAACCCTAACCAAACAGATACAACACCAAAGCTAACAGAGATTGACCCTAACCAAACAGATACAACACCAAACCTAACAGAGATTGACCCTAACCGAACAGATACAGCACCAAACCTAACACAGACTGATTCTAGCCAAACTGTTACAGCACCAAACCTAAAAGATACAGCACCAAACCTAACAGAGACTGACCCTAACCAAACTGATACAGAACCAAACCTAACAGAGACTGACCCAAACCAAACAGATGCAGCACCAAACTTAACAGACACTGACCCTAACAGGACAGATACAGCACCAAACCTAACAGTGATTGACCTGAACCGAACAGATACAGCACCAAACCTAACAGAGAGTAACCCTAACCAAAAAGTTAGCAAAATTCCCATCACCTAGCAAACCTAACAGAGACTGACACTAACCTAAGTAAACAGATACTTACCTTGTGACATTTTAAGGGCATCATCTTGTGAGTGCCACTATGATTCCCGCTACATTGTGAATGTGCTGTAATGATGCTTGCCATATAGGTGGTGCCATTTCAATAAGATACTCTTCTCACTGGGAACTATCATCTTGCACGTCTAAGCCCCAAAGCAGTATGGCACATCTTTACTGCATTCCCCAGATAATACAGCGACAATTCAGCAGATCTAATCTGCATGATGGGAGCTGCCATACAGATCACTCACACATGTGTTTGTATTGTTTTGGTGCTCTCTGAAACCCTCCAATCAATGGCAGCCCACATGGGCATCAGCCAACTCTGACAGTATTTAAATAACACTCTCCATGGCACAAATACTATGAAGATTAATTGGAACTGCTTTTATTGTGAAACATTACTATCCCTTTAAGTAAAAAAAAAACTTTGGATACCCTGGATTAAAGCATTTGATTGGTAAGGTTCTGAAGGAATTCTATTTGAAGCTAGTGGGTTCCATCACAGCAGAATGTCTGAGAACTCCTGCGCTAGATGCATCCTTTGCTTGAGTACATTAACTATTGTCTTGACCCTTTCCAGAATGTTACAACCTGTTTAAATTTCACCCAACTGTTTAAATAGTCCTGGTATATAATTCTCAGGAATTCCCATCTGCTGAATATTATGAAGCATTCCTGGGAAAGGATAGGAGAGCATTGTCTTGTCAGATTCAGAAACAGGAGCACTTTATAAACATCAGGATTCGCTTTGCTGTTAAAAATCAGCCCACCATGGATCATTTATTTTTTAACCCTTTGGGCAGATTCTGAAGTTGAAGATCTCCCTGGCAACTAAGGTGTTAAAGAAGAACTACATCTTCTAATAATAACCCTCACTTATCAGTCTATGGCCAGAAAATCCTAATAGCCCCTAGGAATGTTGGCACTGTTCCTTTGTCCAAGAGACAATCAGTCCTGGATTTCATTCCCATGGAGGTGGGTATGACAATTGCTCAAGACTGGATTTACATTGCAGACTTGCCTAGGCATGGAACGATAGGCATTCTTAGCTCCACCCATGGCTACACCCCCACTCCTCACACATTGCCCCGCCCCCTGTGTTTCCTGGCACACAAAATACCCTTGGACTATAGCAAGGAAGAACCAAAAAAAGCTTTCGCCCCTTGGATGCTAGAGAGATCTCCAATGCATTGTAATGTGGTATTAAACTGGTTCAGGGACATGGAAATTGATCTAGCCACACCCACAACAGAGAATATGGGTGTGGCCAGCACAGTTGAGAATCCTCTCAAAATGTGGTCTAGGAAGCTGCCTACTCTGCCTATTGGGAAATCTAGCCTTGCAGCTGCTACCAGTGACGTAAACTGACTGCATAGCCCTACCTAATCCTTTAAAGGGATAGAAATACTTCATTTTATCTTTATTTTATTTTGTAGGCATTAAAAAAACATGAAGAACAATATAAGTCTTATCTCTCAAACCTTTATGGTTTGAGAGATATTCACAAGCAAAGTTTCCCCTCACTGACCAAAACGGTCAAGTCTGCCATCTAGCTGTCAGATTTGGAATCCAGTCCACGGACCGTCCGTGGCTCTGCAGCAGATCCGAGATCGGGAGATATAAGAAGAACTACTTCATTTGAATAGTCTACAAAGTGAGCCTGGTTTGCAAGCACACTTTTTAGACGCTTTCAATGAAGTAGTTATTTTTATATATTGTGATCTCGGCTCTGCTGAACAGCCACCGGTTGATCTGAGGACTGGATTCCAAATCTGACAGCTAGATGGCAGACTTTACCGTTTTGGGGAAGCTTTGCTTGTGAATATCTCTCAAACCAAAGGTTTGAGAGATAAGACATATCATTCTTCATATTTTGTAATGCCTACAAAATAAAATAAAGATAAAACAAAGTATTACTATCCCTTTAAGGACCAGAGTATGCACAACACATTGCCATGTGCAGTGAGTCTGGGGTCCTATGTTCATGCCAGCAAACAGAATTTGGATGTGATTTCCTTTAAACATCTTACACCCAAAATACATTTTATGTATGTATTACCAGGAAGAATACATTGAGATTTCTATTTTTGAGTATGTCCTTAAGAGCTTTTACAGTATAAAGTTACATATTTACGCAAAGGAAATAAATATGGTTAAAAAGTCTTTATTAGCTTCAGATTTTTTTTCTTGTCAATTTTCAAAAAGAGATACGGGGAATGTACTAATATATTTCCACCCTGTAACTGGCGTGTGTTCTTCTGCCTATCGCTAATGTACTAATCCACCTACTGAAAATGTTCCAGTTTACACGTCTTGTACCAAGGGAGGAACAATGTAGGAGTGAATGGCATCACTGGGAACTCTCTGGATTTGCCCCAGGAGACTCCAATTTTCCCTCTGCATTACCAGGTCTCCGCGGCAGAGTCTGTTTCTCCAAATGTGGGGAGTTTCTATTAAAATTCTGCCCACTTCTGCTTCTACCCTGTATGTTCCTCCCAGTTCCCTCCCACTTCTCCTCCTTCCCCAGCCTATTCTACCTATTTTTTACTAGTTTTTTAAGCACCACCCCCCACAATTAAGCCCTGCCCGATTGTCCGGAGAGTTCAGAAGGAAAAGTTCCCAGAAAAGTTACATCAGAGAAGAGACATCTAAGGGGTGATAGGATTACCATTTACAAATACATTCAAGGTCAATACAAAGAACTATCCAATGAATTATTTAAGCAAAGAGCTGAGCTAAGAATGAGAGGTCATCCGTTAAGACTAGAGGAAAGGTGCTTTTGACTAAAACAAAGGCAGGGATTATTTACAGTAAGGGCAGTAAAGCTATGGAATTCTTTGCATTGGAATGTTGTACTTGCAGATAATGCAACTGCTTTAAAAAAAGAAATGGATTCCTGTCAAGCACAGAACACTATTGAAAATGATGACAGATGGCTTCAATGCAGACAGGATGTTGATCCAGGGAACTACTGACTGCCATTTAGAGTCAGAAAGGATTTTTTTACTCACTTGGGGCTAAATTGGAAATGGCTTCAGTAGGCTTTTTTTTTTTTGCCTTCCTTTACATCAACAGGGGTGATTTGGCATGGGCTGGACTTGATGGACGCATGTCTTTTTTCAGCCTCATCAACTATGTTATTATGTTATGGTGAATGGGCTTTGACACATTCCATTCCTCTATGTATCTTGTCTATCTAAGTACAAATAATAGGTATAGAAGATATCACAGTGAAAGCACTCCGTTTTCTTTACCCGATGCTTCTTCGTAACCCGTTGAGTGCCAGAGAGGTACCCAACGTGTTGTGTACTTCTATGGCATTTAAAGGGTTAGATTATTAGGATCATATGTTCAAAAGAAGAGTGGGGGAGTTCTGGGGCGAACCAACTGTGTTGCAGGGGAAAGCTAGAAATTCCCACTGATTTAATTGCTTTTCAATGCTTTGGAGACCTCGTAAGTATGCAAGAACTTTAAATCCCCATTTAACTCAATGCAAAAAGATCTCTTCCTGCCCTTTCTGGCCACGTCATGCTTCCTGTATCTGTGGTCCGGATGGAAAGCGGCGAGGGACAAACTTCAGTAAGCAAAGGAAAATCATGCCCTCCTTTGTCAAGTGGGGCAGAGTTTTCCCTTATACTTAATGACTTAAGTTTGTCCCTCTCTGCATCTGTCCAGTCCCGTGACCAGAGGCAACCAGAAGGGGCAGGACTGGGATACGTTTACATGTTTACATTGAATATCTTTCGAACTACATAAAAGTAAGTTGTTAAACATTGTGCAGTGTGTTAGATTTACACTAGAGAAGACTCTGCAGGCATTACTATTCCTTTAAAGTGATAAAACTAAAAGCTTAATAATAGATTTTTAGTTGTATCTTTTTCTTTTTGATCGTAGTTTTTGTCCACAAGTTATGTATGCTTTTATTTAAATTTTTTCACAATAATTTGATGGAATATTTGATTGAACGTCTCCTTGAAGACAAGTCTAAAATTACACTGTTTTCTTTGTCCTAACAATCTGTGGAAGATTGATTAAATTGTTTCAACAATTTTTTGTACTGGAAAGAGACAATTGGAAGAATGATCTAAGAAGTGGTGAATTTCTGGAACAAATCATAGGACACAAACTTTCCTATAGATACCATAGTCTGGGAGGTTCCTGATGGACTATCATCACTACTACAGGGTCCAGATGTTGTGATAGTAGTAGGACTAGTAGTAGTAGTAGGTGGCAGTGCACTCATAGCTAGGGTTGTTGACCCGTGTTGCTGCTTTGTCAGTAATAGTGAGTGTGACTGGGGGGGTTGCATGCACTCAGAATCAGTGATGATGATGATGATGATGATGATGATGATCAATACAATCATCAGAAGAAGGAGAAGAGAATGAAGCAAAAAAAAAAATCTAAATCAGTGATTACTACTTGTGTTTTGTTTAAGTCACCCCTAACATGCAATCTATCATTTGTGGGGCATCCCTATTATTTTATATGTCAATTACTAAAAGAGTAACGAAGGGTACAAATACATAATATAGCTATTATTTGGTCTCACAATCAGAATAACAAACATAGTGTGTGTAACAATTTCCATAATTATACTTATTGAACTCAATATTCACATTATTGTAAAAGCCTTCATAGAAAACTAGAGGACCCCTAAGTGGATGTCTGTGGCACACCAAAGTGCCATGGCATCCTTGTTTAGAACCACTATTCTAAATCATAATCCTATCTAATAATTCACTAAGATGTTTGTCAGAAGCAGTCATGCGCAGTAGAGACTGCCCGAACGCACAGAATGCTGGGAGGTGTAGGAATGCTGGGAGCACGGAATGCTGGGAGCTGTAGGAATGCTGGGAGCGTGGAATGTTGGGAGCACGGAATGCTGGGAGCAGTAGGAATGCTGGGAGAATGGAATGTTGAGAGCACGGAATGCTGCGAGGTGTGGGAATGCTGGGAGTATTCTGTGCTTTCGGGCAGTCTCTACAGTGCATGACTGCGTCAGGGGTAGGACGCAGAGCAGGACCAGCCTCTTAACCCTTTGAGTGCCAGAGGGGTACGCAACTCATTGCAAAGCAATGCGTTGCGTACCCCTCTGGCACTCACAGGGTTAACATCACCTGGACCTTGGCCCATGTACACGGGCTTTTACACTATAGTCATAAATAATTTGGTTAGTAGCATCAGCCAGTAGTACCAAACTGAAATGATCTTCCTCCCCACAGCTACTTTCATATTCTGGTAGGTTTTTTGAAGTCTGAAAAACTTTAATTTTACTTTTCCCCGTAGTAGAATGTATAGAACATTGATCTCTAGCTTCCCATAGAGGTATCACTGTCTGATGCAGTAGTTGGTCTCACTACTGCTAATTCTTCCTCTGCTATGGCAGAAACATTAGAATGTGACTTATTGTCATATTTAGTGTTAAAAGGCGTAGTACTGCTCCTGGTGGAACTTTCCATATCACTTTAACAAACAGCCTCCCTGGGAGGAGAAGGAGGGGCCTAAGCATTTGATGTACAAGGTGCAGGAGCCATGTCCTGTGTCAGTTTTTTTCTAGCACAACTTTACTGCCACCAGTATGTAC
This sequence comes from Rhinophrynus dorsalis, assembly GCA_037306005.1. Lineage (NCBI taxonomy): Eukaryota > Metazoa > Chordata > Amphibia > Anura > Rhinophrynidae > Rhinophrynus > Rhinophrynus dorsalis. The sequence continues at coordinate 533,347,037 of CM074720.1, read as the reverse complement.
ATGCACTCCTCATAGTTCTTTCCCCTTACCTCTACCCCATTTGAAATTGGACATAATGATATTAGTGTTCATTTTTACTGTAAAGTACACAACAGAAATGTTAGGTTCAACATGTCTGGAATATGCAATTAGTTGCACAGAACAACAACAGAACAATATATACTTGTCTTCTTTGTCTGTGTGTGGAGTGATGTCTATTGCTGTCTGTCTGAAAATAATGTATGTCACTGTCTCTAGTATCTGACACACTCAGTTTCAACACAGGTAAGGTCTCCTACCTGTCTGTCACCTATAAGTCAAAAGTATTTAGTTAACTGTCCCTGTAAATCACACCCATGCTACTGGGCTGGCAACTGTTCAGAGAACCGTCTACAGCCAATACTACTTAAATCAAGTAACTCAAGCTCCCTCTCTTTGCCTGTCTGCCCCTATAGTATTTTCCATTTTTTCTCATGTTTGGATTTTGTGGGGAGAGCCTTCACCAATCCCTACTCATTGATTTAAATGAATGAGTTTCACAAGACCTTGGAGAGCTCTCATTCATTTAATTAAAAGCCCCTTCACCTTGTGTAATCCAGAGATCTACCAAAACAATAACTAATGTTTTTAAGCAGGCAAGTTAAATATAACATTTTGAAGACTGGAATTCCCTGGATTTTTAAAGGGCCATATTTAGAGATCTGAAGTGCAAAAATTCTGGAGCAAACCAGTCGAGATGTGCGGAGCTTTACATTTTCTCCTCCTGATAATAATCTCATTATGGGGGCTATATTTCTACTTTCCACAAAGATTCTTGCAGGGAGGAAAATCAGGTGAAACTTAGTTCTGGACAGTAAATCCAAATGTGAATCCATCCAATGACTTAATAATAATAACAACTAGTATTTATATAGTGCCTTTCTCCCAGTGGGACTCAATGCGCTTTCAGTGCATGCTCTTGGAATTAACCGAATCGGCAGCTGAAATAATAGTTATTATTACCCAATCAATGGTACTCATTTATCGATCTCGGAAGGATAAAGGACTGAGTTGACCCTGCTGGGATACGAACCTGCAACCTTGCAGTTTGAACAGGCTCCAGCGACTTTACCACTGAGCTATCTCACCAGCCTATTATGTGTTATAACATTCCCTCTTCAAGTTCCAACATTTCTGTTCTTTAGTTCTGACATCATATGCTTTTGTCACAATGCATGCAAACACATGTTATTTCTCATACACTCACTCCTGCTCATTTGTTCCTTTCTCAGCATGGAAGTCTAGAATTCCAGAGGGAGGTAGAATTCCCTGTTTTCAAGCGAATCTGGCATTTGGTGTGTTAAAAACACACTGAAATCAATGTGAATTTGTATTTTTTCATTACGATGCAGTTGTTTTGCCCCAGAATTTCTCTCTTAGTACATCAGGCTCATTGAGAAGAGTGAATCTGCCAGTGCATCTCATTTCCTGTGTTAGGACATTGGCTGCAACATGATGCTGCTGCACTTTGGGGTATGTAGTAGAGCATTAGATCACTTTAGTGCATACTAGAGTACATACCCAGGAAAATGGAGTAAAGTTACACAAATTTCTGCTATGCCTTGTTAGTTCATTGCAAGAAACAAGACAGACAAACAGAATGCCCCCAAGCACGCTCTTTCATTTCTCTCCCCTTGGTGCCTGTAGTGTAAATTGGAGAATTTTCAGCATAGACAGTTTAGAATGAATGCCTTAGGCAGGCACAGGACCAGCGATCGAATTCAGCATCTATTTTAGTGCAGAATCGTATAAGTACATCCCTTGTCTATTTTATTATTATTTATTTTTGGCTGTACATTTTCCTGCCTGGGGTTATGCATTAAGGTCCAATAAGTGCATTTGCTGGAGATAAGCGGGTGATATGAGTGAGGAGCTATCTCCATAGAGACTAATGAATAACTGGCTCTTTATCACCTATTTAGCACTATTTCACATCCTGTACAAGATAGCCATCAGCCTGCTGCACAGTGCTATGTTCTATACCCATTCAGCTCAGTGTAATGCGCTGTCATTCTAATATTATACTTACATTAGTAATACACTAATTACTGGACTGCTTCATGCCACTCTGATGATGAGAAGAATTGCAGCAAATCATGGGTAAAAACCATCTGAATCATAGGGAAATTTTATAACCCCTTGAATGCTAGAGAGGTTTTGACCTCTCTAGCATCCAAGGGGTTAACTATTACGTTTAAAGGAAAGGGAATGCAGGCATTTTTTATATGGCATACTTGGCGTGCTTCAGAAATACATAGTAATATAGTACATAGTAAATTAGGTTGAATAAAGACACAAGTCTATCAAGTCCAACCTTCTCCTCATACCCCAGTAATTTTATAGCTTTCCTGCTACCAAATAAGTTAGTCTTTATCAGACCTTCCTGATCTACCTACTAATAAACAGTATAATTCTGTATGTTCCCTTTGGAAAGAAACATATCTAATCTTCTCTTGAATGTATCCATTGTATCTGCCATAACCACCTCCTTGGGCAAAGAATTCCACAATTTAACAGACCTTACTGTAAAAAACCCCTTCCTCTGCTGAAGTCTAAAGCTCCTTTTCTCTAATCTCAAGGGGTGTCTCCTGCTCATCTGATCAGGCCTTGGAATAAATAGCTCACCGCAGAGATCCTTGTATTGACCTCTCATATATTTGTACAATGTGATAAGGTCTCCTCTTAGTCATCTTTTCTCTAGAGTAAATAAACCAAGTTTGTCTAGTCATTCCTCATATGTGAAGTCCTCCATTCCCTTAATTTTGTTGCTCTTCGCTGTACCCTCCCTAGTTCTAGTATATTCTTTTTCAGAACTGGTGCCCAAAACTGCACTGCATACTCAAGGTGAGGTCTCACCAATGATTTGTACAATGGCAAAATAATGTTATCCACTCTTGCTCCAATACCTCTTTTTATGCAAGACAGGATTTTGTTTGCCTTTGCTACTGCTGTTTGACACTGGTCACTGTTTCTAAGTTTGTAGTTGACAAGGATACCCAGGTCTTTCTCTAGCAACGAGTCCTCTAAAATGATTCCATTAAGTTTATAAGTAGCCTTGGGATTATTTCCTCCCAAATGCATGACTTTACACTTCCCCACATTAAACTTCATATTCCATTTGTTTGCCCAATCTGCCATTTTATATAAACCCCTCTGTAGAGAGCAATTATCCTGTTCTGAATTAATTACCCTGCATAGTTTAGTGTCATCTGCAAATATTGATAATTTGCTTTCTATATCTATTTCTAGGTCATTTATAAACATGTTAAACAGCAGCGGACCTAATACTGAACCCTAAAGTACTCCACTCTCCACTTTAACTGTATTGGAGAATTGTCCATTTACAACCACACACTGTTCCCTATCCTTCAACCAGTTGCGTATCCAATTGCAAAGGTCATCTCCTAGCCCCGATTTCCTTATTTTATACCCCAGCCTTCTGTGTGGCACTGTATCAAATGCCTATGCAAAGTCTACATAAACTACATCAACTGCCTTGCCATTATCAAGGTTGCTGCTTATTTCCTCATAGAAGCTGAAAAGGTTAGTTTGGCATGATCTATTCTTCATAAAACCATGTTGATTCCTGCTAATGATCTTATTTTTTGTGTTGTAATCCTGAATATAGTCCCTTATTATCCCTTCTAGCAGTTTTCCCACTACAGAGGTCAAACTCACAGGTCTATAGTTTCCAGGTTCTGTTTTAGTTACCTTCTTAAATAGAGGCACTACATTGGCTCTTTGCCAATCTTGTGACTGAGCCTGTGGTGAGAGAATATTTAAAGAGTAAATATAGGGGTTTTGCCAACACTGCACTGAGTTCCTTAAGAACCTTTGGATGTATACCATCAGGACCTGGTGCTTTGTCAGTCTTAATTTTGTTCAGTCTACCAATGACATCTTGAGTTAACCCAATATCTTATAATTGTATTATTTTATTAGTTACTTGTTGAGGCTCTTCTACCATTCCATATTCCCTTGTATATTCTGATGCAAAGAAAGTGTTCAGAACATCTGCCTTTTCCTTATCCTCACTAACCAACTCACCCATCTCATTTTTGAATGGTCCAATGCATTGCCTCTTAAGTTTTTTGCTGTTTATATATTTGAAAAACTTTTTTGGATTAGTCTTACTTTCCCTTGCAATTCGAGTTTCATTTTCTATTTTTCCTACCCTAATTGCCTTTTTGCAATCTTTGTTGCACTCCCTGTATTTTAAGAAAGAATGTCGAATTCCTGCAGACTTATATAGTTTGAATGTTTTTTTTTTCTTTGCGATTTCCTCCTTTACATGTGCACTTAACCACATTGGCTGTGACTTACTTCTTTTGCATATGTTCCCCATTGGTATATACCGTTGGGTACATTTCCATAACCTAAATTTGAATTCTGACCATTTAATCGTATTTTTGTCATTAAATAATGTATCCCAGTCTACGTGTTGCATTGAAGCCCTTAATAATTTGAAGTTAGCTTTTTTAAAATGAAGAGTTTTGGTTGAACCTATACAGTTTTGCTTTGCCAGACTGATCTCAAATGTAACCATGTTGTGATCACTGTTTTCCAAACGTTCACTTACCTTAATATTGGATACCATTTCTGTGTTATTCGTTATCACTAGCCGCAGTAATTCTGGGCAAAGAGAATGTCCCACTAATGAATTTTAAGTCCTTTGAATAATAAACAGGAAGCAATTGGATGGAGGCTTTTAAATGACTGAAAAACTAGTTTTCCAAATAAAAAGGCCATTGCATTATATAAAGAGGTGCAGAGAGAATAGATTTAAATACAGAAGAGATAAATGGAGGTGAGAGGGAAGGTTGTAAGATAGGCAAGAGGTTAGAGAGGTTCAGAATGGAGGAGCTTGCTAAATGAGAGAGAGAGAAAGGAATTAATTATACCAGAGTAGGGCAGGGAGAGGGCAAGATCTAAATACTGTATAGTTATAGTAAAAGGTGTGACCCCTTGAGTGTTGGAGGACTGTAAAATACGTTGCTTCGCAATGTGTTTTATACCATTTAAGTGTAACAATTTGCAGCACTCTTGGAAGCAGACAACACATTATTTATATCCATAACCCTGCTCCCTATAAGCTGAAGCATAGTGGTGGGGGGTTCTTTTGACTAAAAGACAAAAGTCTTTGCTGCTTCTATTAACCCTTTGAGTGCCATAGGGGTGTGCAAAACATTGCATCGCAATGCGTTATATACCCCTCTGGCACTCAATGGGTTAACAGTATGGTGGTGCCGTGCAATGTGGATGGGCGGTAATTTCAAAGCCCTGGAATTGGCGAGCAATGGCTTTGACCCTCACTTTCCCACTATATAATTGTTTTTGTCTTTGTCCTCTGCTCACTTGAAACCAGTGACGGGTGCAGGGAACAGTGTGAACTCATGGTGTATGATGGTATTTTGCTTCAATTATCAGAGCACCTGATTAAAACTTGCTCTGAGTCTGTTCACAGAGCAAGTTTGAATCTGGTGCTCTAACAGATGAAGGAAACCCACTGTCTACACCATGAGTTCACACCAATACCCTGCACCCGTCACTGGTTTCATGCACGCAGGGGACAGAGGCAAACAAAAATGAATATGAAGAAAATGTGAAGCAAGTTACTGGAGAAGACGGGACGCACAGTGATTTTAACTTTATTTGTTATCTTATGAATCTGGCTATGTAGAAAAAAGTTCTTTACCCCAGCACACCAGGTTCTGTATCCGGTGCAAGATATCAGAAGGGTCAGTGCCACGTTATGACCCACAGCAACAGCACAAAAGAAGGATGATGTCTGCACACGGAATTTTATTTTAAGCTCTAACAAGCATATTTATTAATCACCATTTGCACAACGTTTCTGGGAAATCTTCCCTTCGTCAGGAGAACCTGACGAAGGGAAGATTTCCCAGAAACGTTGTTCAAATGGTGATTAATAAACATGATCAGTAGAGCTTAAACTACAATTCCGTGTGCAAACATCATCCTTCTTTTATGAATCTGGGGTAAACTTGCCCACCTCCCATTGCCCCCAATTCCTACATGGAAAAAAGTAACCAATTAAAATGAGCCATCTAACACCTTGACTGCTAGAGAGGTCTCCACTGTACTGCTTCACGATCACAAACAGTGTGTTGGTGATCTATCTGGCAATGAAGGGATTGAAAGACTCATTTAAATCAGTGGTCATTTTTGGAAATGTTACTTTCCCCTGTTGTGTAGTTTGCTTTCTCCCAAATGATTCCACTTTTCTTTTGCTCATATGACCGAGTGCTGTAATGAATAAGCTAAAGAAGTGAATTATTGGAGCAAACCAAATGTACCTTAGGGAAGAACTGGAGTTCCCTATGGAACAGTTGGTTTGCCCCAGAATTGTTACACTTTCTTTATCCAAATGCCCTGCTGTTTCTAGTACTGCTTTGCCTTATCCAGTAATTTGTAGCCCTTTAGGGACCATGTGAGGGTGTAACACTGTAGCTGTAATGCCCTGCCCACCCTCTTAGCACACATCTTCAGGGCCGGATTTACATCTCAGGAGCCTGTAGGCCATTGGCCATCTCTAGTGTTGAGCGAGCGTGCTCGGCCGATGCTCGGATCGGCTCGAGCATCGCTCTGCTCGGCACATGGCGGTACTCGTCGAGTACCGCCATGTGCTCTCCCGCCATGTTCGGGTGGCGGGGATCTGTGCCGGAAGAGGCACAGATCAGAAGACGCTCCGCTGGACCACCAGGGACTGGAGGTACGGGGGCATTGCGGAGATGAAGGGGGCATAGCGGAGATGAAGGGGGACATTGTGGAAGAGGGGCATAGACTCTATGCCCCTCTTCCACAATGTCCCCCTTCATCTCCGCTATGCCCCTCTTCCACAATGTCCCCCTTCATCTCCGCTATGCCCCTCTTCCACAATGTCCCCCTTCATCTCCGCTATGCCCCTCTTCCACAATGTCCCCCTTCATCTCCGCTATGCCCCTCTTCCACAATGTCCCCCTTCATCTCCTCTATGGCATAGAGGAGATGAAGGGGGACATTGTGGAAGAGGGGCATAGCGGAGATGAAGGGGGACATTGTGGAAGAGGGGCATAGCGGAGATGAAGGGGGACATTGTGGAAGAGGGGCATAGCGGAGATGAAGGGGGACATTGCGGAGATGAAGGGGGACATTGCGGAGATGAAGGGGGCATTCAGAGATGAAGGGGGCATAGCGGAGATGAAGGGGGGCATTGACCAGGCACCCTCCCCTCATCAGAGCAGGGGGTGCCTGGTGTAATGCTCGTGTCGCCCCATTCATTTGAATGGGGCTCGGGTGCTCGGCCGAGCACTCGAGCCTCAGGGGGTGCTCGGTCAGAGCACCCGAGCACCCGAGCATCGGGGTGCTCGCTCAACACTAGCCATCTCCACTGGAAACCTCCACAATGCTCCTAATCTCCACACTGCCCTCATCATCTCCACACTGCCCTCACATATACACATTGCCCCATCATCTTCATATTGCATTCACATTGCCCCCACCATCTCTATATTGCCCTCACATTGCCCCCCCATCAGCTCTACATTGCTCCCACCATCTCCATATTGCCCTCATATAGCCTCCCCCACCCCAGCTGTTTGTTTCCTACCTCCATGGCAGGAGAGATCTGTGCCTCCTTTGACACAGTACTGTAGCTGCTGGAGCTCCCTCGCGGTCTTCTGTTCAATAATGCAGAGCGCTGGGAGATGATGTCATCTCCCAACGCTCTGCATTACTAAAGAGCCAACGAGGGAGCTCAGCAACTACAGGTCTGTGCCGAAGGAGGCACAGATCTCTCCTGCCAGGGAGGTGGGAAACGGAAAAACTGCGGGACATGGGGGGTGGCGATATGAGGGCAACATGGAGATGGCTCCGGGCAGGGGAGTTATTAATATTGCCACTGCACAGCCAGGGAGACAAATTTAATTTTTAAAAAAGCTATACCAATGACAGGCGCCCCTCTGTGGGGTGCTCCTGTAGGCAGATGCCTACTCTGCCTTGTTATAAATACAGCCCTGCACATCCTCCTATATAATATTTTGCTAAAACATGTGTAATGACACAGTCATGCACAGTAGAGACTGCTGCGCTTGCTGCAGTCATGCGCAGTAGACACTGCCCACGCCGTGGCACGTCCAGCTCTGTATCAGCCGTGGCATGGGTGGTCTCTACTGCACATGACTTCCCCACGACCGGATGGCAGTGGCACTGTGGCCCATGTAACGGCTCTTCAACTAGTATATGACTATACTTCCTTTTTTTCATATAAGTTTTTATTCCTATGTGACGGCTGTGCAGAGATGGGTCCATGTTACAGCAGATTGTTACTCTCAAATTTTGACTTTTTTTTTTTCTTGGTCTTGACCTAAAGGTCACAAGGTCAAGCTGGAACTTAGAACTTTGGTAATGTGAGATTTTTTTAATACTGAGTTCTTTGAAACAGGACAGCCATTTTTCACGTGGAATACTGTGTTCTGAAGTTCTGTGCTTCTGACAGATGGCTCACTGAATTCCGTGTAACAATAGGCCTTATGTTCAAAGTCAAAATAGGGCAATTCTGAGGCAAACCAACAGCACCAGAGAGGACAAAATGATGTGCAGTATTATTTTATTCTTTAAGGTTTTTCTTGTTGTTATCAAGGCTGCTCTTGATATACACTTGTTGAGTCGTTTCACTGCCAGCTTTTCTGTTTTTACAAATATAAATTCCCCAAGCATTCAAATTCATTTAAACAGCTTTATAACCCCTTGAATGCTAGAGAAGAGAGAGAGGAAGAGAAGGGTTATGCTGATTGGATGACTTCTTCCCAGAAGCACCTGAAGTGGTGGTGGCTTGTTGTGCTGCTGCTTCTACCTCAAAACTAAGGTCAATAGACTCAACCACTACCTGTTCCATGTCAGTGTTGGAGCTGCTGCTTCTGTCACCACATTCTGTCAAGATAAAGTTCCCAATCCCACTACCATCACCAATACTACTCAAGGGCATGGTGGATACACCAGCCTATTAATGTGGTGTGACATTTGATGCTCAGATGATTCAGCAACAGCAGTAGATAAATTAGTAGACATCATAATGTCACTGGTGGGTGGCATATAATGTTCCTGGTGGTAGCTTAGCTATCCATGGGACTGCCAACAATGTTTCAAGGCCTGCCTTGCTGTTAGCCTGCTACAAATGTTCCAGTGCTTGTCTTACTATTTAAGGCTTGCCTGCTAATTTTTAGGAGTACTTCTACTGCTGATAGTTGTTGAATGCCTGACATGCTGCTGGTTTGTCTCACAATCAGACCTGTGGTTATGCTTCAGGTTGGATCTTAATGAGGATTTGCCCAGATGTGAGCCTGCTTTCCCCTGGCTCAAAATGTTTTGCAGAAAAAACATTTAATAACATCTTTTGCTTTTGGATCATGAATGAAGAATCTCCATTCTGTAGATTCCATAGACTGAGGGGTTATTGAGGGACTGTAGTTACTACTAAGCGGATAGATGTGGCAATAGTACTTGCAGTAGATGTCAGTGGTATTGCACTTCAGACAGCAACAGAAGAACTCATAGCAGCTAGAGGATGATGATGACTACGATGACCGATATGTTTATGTATTTTTAGACATCTTTACTTGTCCAGATTTAGACTTTACAGATGATCATTTAAAAAGTTTATAGACAGGTATATTGCTCATGTATATTGATGGAAGATTGAACATTTTCCTTTCACTATTTTGGCCATATCATCATCATCATCACCACTATGATCTATCTACTTCATCTGTATCAGAAGAAGCGGCATGAAGGGACATAGTCAATAAGTCAATATCATCATCAATAATTAGGGCATCAGCAGCAACATCATCCACTTCTTCCACACTACAATATCCTTTAAGATTTTTTAAAGTCTGAAAACGATTATGTTTACTTTTCCCCTAAGAGGGATTTACATATCGTTGACCTCTAATTTGTCTGATTCACCATTTGGTCTCAATTCTATATCCCTGTTCACTATGGAAACAAAGCTATTGTGTAATAATCTACTTGATCACATTTTAAGCTATAGTAACTCACTCAAGCTGATATTCTGTTCAGTTAATTTGGGGTGACATGCCAGGAACGTCATAGGAATCCATCCTTGAAGGATGGGTGACAGTCCTGGAAAGGCAAGACTTAATGATTGGAGCATATCTCATGGAGGCTGTAACTGACTGCTCACGGACCAAAGCGTACTGAATAATTTTGCTCATCTCTCTCTTAGTGTAATAACAGCTTTTTCCAAAAGGTCATATCACTTTTCCTGGAATTCATATTTCAAAAGCTTGGTTATTGCCCACAAGTCAAAGGGAGTATAATACCAGGATATAATTGGGTTTAGAACTTTACTGAAATAACAAGCATAGTCCTTGTGTATGTAGTGTCCTAATGTGTAATGAGTATTTATCATTCAAGGTTTTGATCTGTAGCTAAATAAACTGTTCCTGTATTTCAAAAAACAACCCCTCAAGTGTTAAAGGGATAGTAATACCAGGAAAGAAATGCAGCTCCGACTGATCCTCATGTAATGCTTTATTTCAATATTTTCTGTGTTGTAGTTTAAAGGGATAGTAATACTTCGTTTTATCTTTATTTTATTTTGTAGGCATTAAAAAAACATGAGGAACGATATAAGTCTTATCTCTCAAACCTTTATGGTTTGAGAGATATTCACAAGCAAAGTTTCCCCTCCCGCCCCTTTTACCTAGTGTAAGCCATGTCTTCTCAGATGTGGAATCCAGTCCATAGACCAGACAGATAACAGCAGGGGACAATCTTCTTCCTATGAGAACAATGAAAGTTCTGCCCCCTTCAAAAGCTTTTCAGCTTTTTCCCTTATCTTAATTGAAGATTGTCCCTCTCTGCACTCTACTTGGGCACCTCCCTTCTGCTCTGGCTGAGCAGTGTTACATCAGTAAAAGGGGCAGGAGGGGGATACTTTGTCATTGAATTACTCTTGAACTATAACTCTGACAGAACTGAAATAACCCTCTCCAAAGTCCAAATACTATGATGATTACTAAGAGCTGCTTTTATTATGAAATGTTACTATCCCTTTAAAAGTAATTCACTGCTAAAGGATACCCCCTCCCGACCCTTTTACATCCTGCAAGCCACCTCCCCTTAGATGTGGAATCCGGTCATGGCACCAGACAACATGCAGTGTGGGACAATCTTCATACATAGAGTATAAGGAAAACTCTACTCCACTTGACAAAGGAGGAAAGGATTTTCCTTATGCTCAGTGAAGATTAACTCTCACTGCTCTCTATCCAGCCGCTGAAAGGGGCAGTGTGAGTAAAAGGGGAGAGAGGGGGATCCTTTAGCATTCAATTACTTTTGAACTACAACACAAAAAATATTGAACTAAAGCTTTACATGATTTATAATAGGATCCATTGGAGCTGCATTTTTTCAGGTATTACTATCCCTTTAAGTTCAGCTCTGTTCACATCAAACCAAGCCAAACTGTTAGGGCAGCAGGGTTACCAACTGTCAGTAAAAATTATAAAATTGTGAGGTTCCTGTAAAACAAAATCATGGTGTTATACAGATCACATTAAGATAAGTTTACTTTAAAGAGAAGTCGAAACTACCTATATCTTAAGGCAGCCATTTTCTTGTAATATAAATTGTTTTTTTTTTTGTTTTTTTTTGAGAAATTAACCTTTATTTGTTAGTGTCACAGTGTGTCACTTACCCCTTTGAGTGCCAGAGGGGTATGCAATGCATCGCATGCTCCTCTGGCACTCAAAGGTTTAATGCAAATGAGTCTCTGTTCTGGCTCAATACACTGTACACTGTGTTATAAAGGAATCTAAACAGAGTGGTTTTGGCTCAGACTGAACTAATTTGCCCTATGCAGGAAGTTAGCATAAATTGCTGTATTGTGCTACCAAAGTATAAGGATTAATGTCTCAAACAGTTATTTTACAGGAAAATATTTAGTAAAATATATTTAATCCCTTAACGTCTGGTGATGTGTCTGGACCATCACACCGGTCCAGACATTAAGGATCAGTGATGTCATGGCACGATAAGGAATGCTAGGATGGCAACATACAAAACAAAGAACAAACCTGCGTTCCTCCATACCAATGTGCAAATGTGTGCACTGACTTAGGCATATATATAATAGCTGTGTATATATGTGTGCCCTGACTTAGGTATATATCATAATTGTTGAGAATTATGAGGATTTAGTCCATAATTTGGCCAAAGAATGTAAGCTTGCCAACTCTGCCAAGGTACCTCAGGATCTGGCAATTACCTACTCGAATGCACCTTTAACCACTTAAGGACCACATGACGTACTATGACCGCCATGGTCTTTATACCCTTAAGGACCAATGACGGTCATAGTACGTCACATACTTTTTACTTCCAGAGCTCCACCAGGAGAGCTGTAAGTAAAAATAGGGCCTAAAATTGACCGTTCCAAGACTGGAGCAATCTCTTTCAGGCCCCAAAGAGGAGTGCTGACACACACAACAGGTCACATGTACCGGCACGTTGGCAAAGATCAAAGCGGTCCTTATGGGACCGAAACGTCCCAGGACAGCTGGTCCTTAAGGGGTTAAATCCCAATCTAAATTAAAATTATAAGGTTGACAAAACTGATAAAGATGTTATAAGGAAACGCATATCTAGTTGTTAGGAACTTTAATAAACAATACTTGTGTGACACAGTGTATGCAATTAAAAACAAGAGGACAGACAACTATTTTAAAAGGTGTAAGAGAGGTATTGCCTGATATAAAGCTTCTTTGGCCTGCAGGAAGTGGATACTGACAAAAGGGAATTGTGGGTCCTTCAATCCCATTTATAAGCCAGAGCTTACCACCCCACAGGTCATATGAGGAATGTCAAACAGACAAGGTGTGTGTAAGCAAAAAGCAGGCCAAAAAAAAACATGCCTTTAAGGACCTTTAAAGGGATAGTAATACTTCATTTTATCTTTATTTTATTTTGTAGGCATTAAAAAAACATGAAGAATGATATAAGTCTTATCTCTCAAACCTTTATGGTTTGAGAGATATTCACAAGCAAAGTTTCCCCTCCCACCCGTTTTACTTAGTGTAAGCCATCTCTTCTCAGATGTGGAATCCAATCCATAGACCAGACAGATAACAGCAGTGGACAATCTTCTTCCTATGAGAACACTGAAAGCCCTGCCCCCCTTGACAAGTTTTTCAGGTTTTTCCCTTATCTTAATTGAAGATTGTCCCTCTCTGCAGTCTACCTGGGCACCACCCTTCTGCTCTGGCTGAGCAGTGTTACGTCAGTAAAAGGTGCGGGAGGGGGATACTTTGTCATTGAATTACTCTTGAACTACAACTCTGACAGAATTGAAATAACACTCTTCAAAGTCCAAATACTATGATGATTAATTAGAGCTGCTTTCATTATGAAACATTACTATCCCTTTAAGGAAAAAAAAAGTGAAATATTACATGTGTACTATGAGTGAAAATTGAATGAAGTGGGTGAAGAGCAGCTAGAATGATTAAAGGCGAGTTGTAGAAACAAAAACAGAAAAAGCCCACAGCCATAGCTCACCATAATATATACATGTAGTGAATTAAATAAAAAAAATAATTAAATAACTGGCATCTAGATAGCAGCCAGGAATGAGAGGGTTCTCCAGTACCCTCAAAAACATTGGTCCGAAACCCAAAATGCACATACAAAACAAAGAACAAACCTGCGCTCATTCATACCAATGTGCAAATGTGTTCCCTGACTTAGGCATATATATAATAACTGTGTATATATGTGTGCCCTAATTTAGGTATATATAATAATTGTTGAGAATTTTGAAGATTTAGTCCATAATTTGGCCAAAGAATGTAAGCTTGCCAACCCCGTCAAGGTACCTCAGGATCTGGCAAGTACCTACTCTAATGCACCTTTAAATACCTATCTAAATTAAAATTATAAGGTTGACAAAGGTCATAGAGATGTTATAAGGAAATGCATACCTGCCATCCCAGAATTCATTGCAAAGAAAAAAAAAAAAGTGCTGTGTACTTTAATCGCCACCCACCCCCAGATCGGACAGTCGTTAAGGGGATAGGCGTATTTTTATTCTCTGTAAAGTAACTGTTTTAGACTGTCCATGATTGTTTCTAGTAATGATAGTTAAACATTTTCAGGGGTTGTCATTCCTGTAGGACAGACATCTATAATGACAAGTGTAAGGGATTCCTGTTATATATATTTTTGCACATCGTTTTTATTAGACTCTTGCATCCAGAACGTTTCTGAAAAAATATATGTAGATAAAAACTCAAACATATCTCCATTTAAGTAATACTAAAATGAAGCCTGGCTTTTGTTTAATAGGCACAGTTGCCTATTAAATGTTCTATTATAATACCCACTGGTGCTGCCTCCCTTCTCTTAAACTTTATCTATGTTTTGAGGATTGTGCACCTGGGCATTTAAGATTATTAAGAGTGAATGCCTCCATCCCATGTCACAATTATATATATATATATATATATATATATATATATATATATATATAAACTCTTCATCAAGGTTACTGTAAGATAACTGAAACACTGATCTGCACAATAAACTTTTGCTAATTTTTGCCGCATATCCTCAAGATCTGAGAGTGCTTTTTCCATTTGAAGAGTTTGTACAACATTGGCTGAATTTACAGCACCCAGGCAATTGCCTTTATTAACCCTCTGAGAGGGGTACGAAACGCATTGTAAAGTGTTGCTTACCCCTCTGGCACTCAAAGGGTTAATAAAGACAAAGTGTTTAATACTTTTTACCATTTACAATGTGTTGCATACCACTCTGACACTCAGAGGCTTAAAGTGATAGTAATACGTTCATAAAAGTATTTAGAGTTTTGTAGGTATTAAAAAACTAAATTAATTCTACCTGGTCCTATCTCTCAAACCTCTATGGTTTGAGAGATATAAGCTTTGAAAGTTCCCCTTTCCCAGAGCAATGCATTGTGTACCCCTCTGGCACTCAAAGGGATAAGCGTGAGTGTTTCTCTAGACTTTGATATACATATATATACATTATTAATTATAAATAATATTTGTTTATTAATAAAATAAATACATTATTAGTTAAAGAGACAGTACACACTTAGGTAGGGCATGTGATATATAAGATTAAAGAGATGCATGCTTCTTTCAGAGAGTCCTTTTTATTTATTTCTTATCTCACTTTTTAATCGGTGCTTAGTTTAAGGGCAACTAACATGATAAAATACAAAAGACATATTTTAAACCTCAGTCTTTTATTAGTTAATAACACCCAGCTGTGACAGTACCAGCATTATATATTTTCAGTCCTGTATTTGCACCCCCTGAGTTTCCCCTCCCCAGAACTGCTGCTATGGGTTTTATATATGCCAAGCCCTACTGCTTGTATGATGTGACATCCACCTGCACAGCCAATATGAATGAAGCTGTCACTGGCAGTTTAAACACTTGCAGCATTTGGAAAAGGAAGACTTGCATAATGTGGGCTGTTCACTGTCCACTTCCACATTACCCCCACTGTCCACTTCCACATTACCCCCACTGTCCACTTCCACATTACCCCCAGTGTCCACTTCCACATTACCCCCACTTTCCCCTTCCACATTGCCCCCACTGTCCACTCCACTTAATTGCCCCACTGTCCATTTCCACATTGCCCCCACTGTCCACATTGCCCCCACTGTCTACCTCCACATTGCCTTATTGTCCATTTCCGCTTTGACCCCATTGTCTACCTCCATAGTCTCCTTCCAATTCGGTGACGGCCTCCAGGTGGACAGAGCAGAGCTGTACTCGCTTGCTCGTCTTCTGTTTCCTATGCCCAGCGCATACTCAGTCAAGGAACTTGCTTCATTGAGTTCCCTGGCTGTGCATGCATGTGCACCAGAGGAAAAGGTAGCGGAAGAGGGCGGAAGGATTCCTGCTGTGGTTTCAGCAGGGGTTGTCCGGGGGTCCGGGACTCCTGGAGTGACGGGCCCAGTCGCAGTGGCATCTGGGGTAGTTATGCCACTGGCTGTAAATTTATAATGCCACATGGAAGAAGCAGGGATTAAATGGGAACTATTTACTGGAAATTATCATCTCTTAATTTGCTTAATAGGGTGACTTTTCCAGATAAGTGTCATCGATACAGAAGGCTGGAATAGTGATTTCATGTTTTTTGCAGTTGAACTCTTCTATAGTGTAGAAGTGAACAGCGACATACTTCTGTATTGGGAATGTTTCAATTTCATTTTGGACTCATGGATTTGCTAGAGAGAAAGCTACTTGATTCTAAGAGACATGTAAACATTCTACAGGTAGTAAAATGTCCATGATCAGTTGAAGACTACAGCAGAGATTGGATGAAGAAAACAGTAAACAGTTAAATTTGACAGTTGTATGAATGACTTCTGGTGGTTCAAATGAAACACAAATCATTCCTAGGTTTAATAAACATGCTCTATGAAGCAAACTGTGACTGGTCCTCTTAACTGCACTCTGGATTAGCATTTGAGTGAGGTTTGCCATCAACTGTAAACATAATATATTTGTTTGCATGTATGAGTGGGTGTGCAACATATTAGCCTGAATTCATCTAATGATAAATGACTGAATGCCTAAGGAAATACTCTGTTGTGATATTCTTGCATATTTATAATTTGCAAATTCCCTTATGCCCTCCTTGTATCTGTTACTCTCTCATTTGTCAATGGACAAGTACCATGTAAATCAGCCATCATTATCCGCAGGGTTCAGGCTGGGGGACTCCATCCGACTCTATAGTGAAGACACATATATGCTTCATCTATGAAAGATGGCTGAGAAGTTAGGATATTGCATTCAATGCTCTTCCTGCACTTTGTGAAAGGCTCTCAAAGCGGCTTAGTGGTTAGCACTGTTGCCTTGCAGCGCGGGGGTCCTGGGTTCAAATCCTACCAAGTACAACATCTCCAATGAGTTTGTGTGTTCTCACCGTGTTTGCGTGGGTTTCCCCCCACACTCCAAAAAACATACTGATAGGTGAATTTAGATTGTGAGCCCAAATGGGGCCAGGAACTAATATGAGTGTAAAGCGCTGCGGAATCTGTGTGCGCTATATAAAAATAAAATAATTATTATTAAAAAATGTTTCACATAAACAGCAGTTCTAGTTAATCTTCATAGTATTTGGGCCATAGAGAGTGTTATTTCAATATTGTCAGAGTTGTAGTTCAAGAGAAATTGAATGATAAAGTATCCCCCTCCCACCCCTTTTACCTAGTGTAAGCCACCACCACTCAGATGTTGAATCTGGTCTCTTGACCGGACAGGTCGCAGCAAGGAACAGTCTTCTTACTGTGAGCATAAGGAAAAGCCTGCCCCCCTTGATGGGTTTTCAGGTTTTTCGTTCTGCTCATTGAAGACTGTCCCTCTCTGCGATCCATCCGGACAGTTTTGCTGCTCTGAGGCGAGCAGTGTTACATCAGTAAAAGGGGTGGGAGGGGAATACTTTATCATTCAATTTCTGCTGAACTACAACTCTGACAGTATTGAAAAACCACTCTCCATGGCCACAATACTATGAAGATTAATTGGAGCTGCTTTTATTGTGAAACATTTTTATCCCTTTAATCCCTTGGATTATATAGATATTTCCATCTCATTGCAAAGTAAAACACTGACTATGTCTCTGGCAACCAAGGGGTTGAAGCAATTTTTACATTTGCAGTCAGTGTATCAAGTTGTATAGAAACAATTTTATATATGTTAATATGCTACGACAACCCTGATGATTAAAATAATCAATTTGTCTACTTGCCAGACAGACTGCGAAACGCGCTGTACAAATTCACTCATATTTATACAACAATAAGTAACAGATGATGTGTCATTCAGGCAGCTGCAAACTCTTTTCGTTTCAACTGAAGCCTTTAGGGAATTTTATTTTTTCCCATGATGTTAAAATAATACGAATTAAAAGGTGAAAATAAACTGACCCAAACATTTAAGCCAAGATAATTTTTTATTTTAAATCCTAATGTTTGTTTGCGGACAAAAAAAAAGACAAATTTTCTTTCCCTCTACTACAGATCATTGCAGAGGGGGGGATGAAAAATCTTTAGTCTGCAGTGAAATCTGGCTATTTTCATTGTAACATATTTCACATTTATTTGACTTAATTCTTTCACAACTTGTCAAGCAACATTCTTTTTGTTCAGCGGTAACAAAATAATCTTGTTCCTTTTCTATCTCTCCAGTGTGCTGTAGGAGCTCTTGTGGTGAACACGCATTACTGCTAACTGTTATGATGTTTGCTGTCAAAGCCATTTATTTATGCAACTGCTGTGGAAAGGCCCGAGGCCTATAAGCAGCCATGAAAGATTTCGGAGTCATGGTGTGGGGTCATGAAAGGGAAAAAAAAAACCTCCACTGGTTATGAGAAAGGAACTGACACAGGAAATGGTTACATATGGCAGAGATTTATAACGTCCGGAACTTCCCTTTCAAATCTCATTATATCCACAGCTCAGAGCCTTGCATGGCACAACCACATTCATTTTTTTGTCCTGGCGTCCAATGAAATTACCGTTCAGCTTAAAACAGATGGCAGCGAGGCGAGAGCTTTATCACTTCATGGCTAGATCCAGGAGTTGTAGTTATACTCAATCGGCGCTTTCCAGCTGATAGATTTAGAGTGGTTTCTGAGTCTGAAAACTGGAAGATTTCTGAAGAAAGTCAGCGGAATCATATGGGCATTTTAAAATTCTAGTTGACTCAGCTTTTAAATCTATTGAATGCTATAGAGGTTTCCAATGCATTGCGAAGCATTCAAGAGGCTAACATACCATTTAACTCAAGGAGACATCTTATTTTTGCTATATAGTGCAGTTGTCTTTCCCCCAGAATTGTCTCAGTTCATCGCCCACACAGACCCCATTTAAATCAATCAGAGTTTGGGGAATTTGTACTTGTTCCTTATGGTGCAGTTGTTTTGCTCAGAATTGTACCAGTTTTCTCAGTTCATCAAATTCTATAAGTAGAGCCGTGCTTCACTGATGAATACATATAAAGGTAAAATGTAGCAATTGTTTTGCAAAAGCAACTTTAAGAAAAGTGGAATAAGTACAAAATTACATTGATTTAAATGGGCCTTTAGGTGGACCTATCACCTTGAATTGACCTTGAACTCAAAACATGTGGCATGTTAGACAAAAGACCAACAGAGGCGCTGTGCAGGGGATATTGAGACTTTCATTTCTGTGAAAGTCTGAACCCATGCTCTGCATACATTTGCATATTGCACTCTGGGGGCTCACTATACAGAAATGAAAGTATCAATATCCCAAAAAAGTGACATATAGACAGTTTTAAAGTAGACGTATCACCTTGAATTTTTTTTTTACTTATTAGAAAACTTCATTCAAAACCAAAGGTCGAGCAGATGAATAATTTGGGAAATAGTCACACCTTGATTTCAAGAAAAGTGAAAGTTTCTAGTACTGCATGGATATGGCAATTAGCATACATTCTCATACAGTCGCAAGAATTAATCTTCCTGATTTGTACATTTAATGGTCATTTGGCTAACATGATAGGCAATTTTTAAAGCGGAACTACCACCATAAGTAAATTCGCCCTGCAATAATTAGGCAGGTGGAGACTAGCTTAATAATAGTCATATTACCTCTCCGTACTACATCATTCTACAGAAATCCTTAATCTTCTGGGACTGATGTCCAGGTTAGTGCAGTCTGCGCTCCTGTGTCGTTAGTCCCTTCCGGTGCCTTTCGGGACAGTGCAATGCTTCTGAAGGGAGACTGGGACTGACAGCACCGGCGCGCAGACAAGATGTCTGTGCTGATACCTGGCTTCCGGTCTTGGAAGATTAAGGATTTCTGTAGAATGGTGTCATGTTGAGAGGTAGTATAACTATTATTAAGCTAGTCGTCATCTGCCTAATTATTGCAGGGCGACTTTGCTTCTGGTGGTAGTTCCGCTGTAACCCCTTAAGAACCAGCTGTGCACTCCACCAGCAGTTAAGGACCACGGGGCATTTCTTATTTTAAACAAAATGGATTGGGGGGTCCCTGAGCATCCACGTGGGGACCCCTGAAGTCCGTGGTCCTTAAGCGCTGGACAGCCTGGCATGTCATTGGTCCTTAAGGGGTTCATAAAGTTTCCAACTATGCGGACTTGAGTCAAGGTCATATGTTTTGAATATGCAAACTTGAATTTAACCCCTGAAGGACCGGCCGCGCACGTACTTTGCGGTCCCTTAAGGACCACGGAGCATTTTTTTTTTCGCAGGATCCGATTTCAGACTCCCCAAATGGGGAGCCCGGAATTCCATGACGGTCCAGGATCGTCATGGGTCCTTAAGGGGTTAAGGTGACAGGCCCACTTTAAATAAGATCCACTGGACCGGATGCACAAAGCTAATGGAGCAATTCTGGGGAAAACAAACCGCACAACAGGGAACAAATAAAAATATAGAACTTTTAGGCTCTCAAATGCTATGGAGTTCTCCATTGCCTTGCTTTACAATGCGTGGAGACACTTCCCACAATTAAGCGATTCAAATATTCCTTTAAAGGAACAGCAAACTTTTTTATTTTAATAAGAAAATAAAACAAAGGTACTTCCACTACTGGAAGATTGTTCATTCAACAGTTATTACAACTCAAACATAGCGTCCACATTTTTTTTAACCCTTTTGCTTGCCAGTGGGGTATGCATTGGAGAGCATAGACTGTGGCTTAGTAATAGGAACAGCGCTACCTGGTGATCACCGTACAAATCAGCAGTTTGTGAAAAAAAAAATTTAAGCTGTCATAACTATTTAATGAAAAATATTTAGCATTATTTTAAATAATGGCATAATAATGCATTTAATATTCTGGCATAATAATACATATACATAATACATATAAAATAGGTAATTATATTATTAGCAACCTTGCAGCAGTCTATTAATTGTAGGGCTAAATGCCATTGTCCATATAAGGAGAAGGGGAATTATAGTTGACCAATAGGTGAAGAGTAGCAGATTGTCCAGCCTTCATTTTAGAGGAACATTGTCTCAGAGAGGTCTAAATGGTAGTGGGGCCAAGGTGCTGGTTGCTTTCCCCCATCCAGTGGCATAACTAGTCATTTGAGAGTCCCGGTGTAATCAGTTTTTAGGGCCCCTTATCTCAAAAATATTTTCACAGAAGCATAACTAGAAGCTTTTAGAACCTGTTGCTGGTGGGGTCCCCTTGGAAACTAAGCCAAGCTACATCTGCACACTCTGCACCCCCTGTAATTATCTCCCCTGCCCCTTTCCACTACCAGTGGTTTGCCTAGTCAATTTCCTGGCCTCATGATCACTTCATCAGAGGTATAGACTTACTTGTTTATAGCTTGACCTCAACCTGTGAACTTTTTTGGTAACTAATCACCCCACCGAAGATAGATTTTGATGTATTAATTGGTCCTCATTTTCTTCAATGACATGTAAATTTGTTCGCAGTCAATACATATTTTGAAGTACTGAAAGACACCTTTTGAGGTTTTGAAAAACAACATCCATAACAAAAGTGTTGAAAGCTTTCCAAGGCATGGAGAAAAAAAGAAAATAGAGAACCACATCACTAATTAGTAAAACACTTTCAAGAGTCTGGAAACCCACAATATCCAATTATCATAGATTTATGTTGGCAGTTCCTTTCCTGAGAAAGTGTTACATGAGTAGTTAGGGCACTGATTTGCTTTTCTTTGTAAATATGAACATGCAGTAGTTATAAATTGTACTTTACTTTAGCTGAAGATAAGCTTAACCCCTTAAGGACCATTGACGTGCTAGGGCCGTCACGGTGGTCCAGCACTGAAGGACCAGTGACGGTCCTGGCACGTCATGGAGTTCAGGGCTCCCGGAGTGGCTGCACGCCGCTCCGGAAGCCCTGAACCGGAAGTGAACAAAAAAAAGCCCCGTGGTCCTCAAGTGCCGGCCGCTCGTGCGCAAGCTGGTCCTTAAGGGGTTAAAGGAGAAGTAAACTTCTTAATGAATACATACACCTTGCAGGATTTTTCCTGCTGGCTAAAACAAGAGTACGCCCAGTTTTCAGGGATGTGTCTTTCCAGAGTTATTGTAGTTGAAACAGTTGTTTTTGTATATAAATAGGGCTCCTCTAGTGGCCAGAAAGTTAACTTATAGTTGACCTAGGGGTTATGCATTAAGTTTAATAAAGAGGTGACAAAATGGTACATGGAGGTGAATGAAGTGGAGATGATTTCTCTAGTGATATAAACTCTCTCAAGGCTCAATTTAATTGTGTCCGGTAAAAAATGCAGTAGGGCAAAATTGGCTATGATCGACAAAAAAATGTCCAAATCAGATATTTGACTGTCCTACCAACTGAAACCAAAACTGAAATTGGGCCAAAGAATCTGACTTATGGCCAAAAGTCTGACGTGTGTTTTTAGTTCCCAAAACTCACTCTAAATAGTGTGAGTAATGGGAACATTAACCCTTTGAGTGCCAGAGGGATATGGAACACATTGCTATGCAATGCGTTCTGTACCCCTCTGGCACTCAAAGGGTTAAAAGGAAAAGAGCTAACAATCTGTGCTTGACACAGTGTCATACACTGACCAATAGCTCAACACACAGTCAATCTCCCAAACACTAACACTATACTACTCTAAACAGAGAAATGCATCAAAACTACCCCTAACACTGTCCTAACACCCAGATCTGTGTATCATTTACCTGTCATCCACTGTCTTCTTCTGTCATCTTCCATCTTTCTGATTTTTTCCTCTCTCTCCCTCCATCTTTTCTTCTGTCTTCCTTTCTTACTTGTTTCAGTCATTTTCCTGTAAAAAGAAAAAAAAAGACTCATTAAATTTATGCCAAAAACATAACTTGGAAATATGTGCATAGTTTAACCCTTTGAGTGCCAGGAGTGTACGCAACCCTTTGCAGAGCAATGCTTTGTGTACCTCTCTGACACTTAAAGGTTTATACAATGCACATATTTCCAAACTGAAAGAGTAGATTCCCCCAAACAAAAAAAAAAAAACATATTTCTAATCGTTTTTGCTAAAATGCTTTTTCCGATTTCCAGAGAAACATTATGATGAAAGTTAAATATTATTGCTGTTTTTAAAAAAAAAAAAACATCTTTGTGGTCTCTGCCGCTGATGACGGAAGAGGAAAAGACAGGGTTCCACCTTTGGTACCTCACGGGCCGATGCCCATCCAGTGTGTGGGAAATTTGAACAGAGACTACCTTTTTATATGGCCAGTCTCCCATCCATCACCTCCCAGCCAATCAGCTTCTACATAAGAATCCTGATACATACTGATTTATATTTCTGTACAACCAATGGTATTTTTTAAAGTAACTCATAGTTTTTCAGGTTTCCAGGTTGCCTAGTATGGCGACGTGTGAAGAGGGGTAAACATTACTTCTTTTTGCCTCATAGAAACCAGAGCTATAAGGATTGCATCAAATGTCACATTTCTTGTTATATGGGTTTTAAATTACATTTCACTAGTTTTTTGTTTAGTGTACCCAAGTAATCAATGTATTACATTCCTCTCGATAGAATAAACCTACTTTTGGGACCATATGTAGTCTATGTCAACAGGGTCCCACTGACAGTCAAATTGGCCCACCAGAGATCTCCTGTTGGATCCATCGTAGTCTAGTCTAATTTCTATCTGATGTAGTGTTGTGCCCCACACTGTCCCCTATTTCATACAGAATGGACTACATCAGGGTGCACTGAACTACAACAGAAGGCAATGTGTAGCTGGTATTGCATACTGCACCAATATCTACAGCAAACAAAAATTGCATGGTTCAGGGGACAAGTAATGGTGTGGACTGACCTGTGACATTAAATGTTAGCATTTACATTCAATTTGACTCTGGAGCACCAAACTCAAGTGTTCTCTGAATTCAGTTTGAACCCAGAGCTCAGACACCAAACTGAATGCAAAGTCAAAGTACATAATGTGAATACTAGCTGAATAAGGCTGTTGTGTTACACTGTGTATGCTTGGTTCTGTGACTACAGAAGACAGTGGCACAAGGCTGGTTGTCTGACAGTGTAAATGGGTCTGTGACTACCTGTGGACAGTGGAACAAGGATGAGTTGTCAGACAGTGTATGTAGGGCTCTGTGTCTACCAGCAGATACTGGAACAAGGCTGGGCCATCAGATAGTATATGTGTGGTTCTGTGGGTACCAGTGGAACAAGGATGGGGTGTCAGACACTGTATGTTTGGTTCTGTGGACAGTGGCACAAGGCTGGGGTATCAGACAATGTATGCATCTGCGACTACCAGCGGATAGTGGAATAAGGCTGGTGTGTCAGGCAGTATATGGGTGGTTCTTTGACTACCAGTCTGACAAGACTGGAGTGTCAGACAGTGTATGTGGGGTTCTGTGGTTACTACTGGCACAATGCTGTGCTGGCATACAGTGTAAGTGTAATTCTGTGATTACTAATGGAAGAAGGATAGAAGGACAGGCAGTGTAAGGGTGCTTCTGTTGTTACCAGTGGACAGTGGAAAAAGGTGAAGTGTTTGATGTATGCATATTTCTGTGATTACTAGTAGACAGTGGAACAAGGTTGGCATGTCAAAGAGTGACAATGAGGTGTTTCTCAGACTACTAGTGGACAGTGGAACAAGGCTGCGGTATTGATTAAAATATATTGGAATCTGGGGTAGTTTTCTCTGTCCTATTATTGATCCCATTTTTCTTTTTTACATATATTTCACAATGCATTCAAGGGTTTAAGACACCCATTAAGATG
The DNA here is from genome assembly GCA_037306005.1 of Rhinophrynus dorsalis. Classification (NCBI taxonomy): domain Eukaryota; kingdom Metazoa; phylum Chordata; class Amphibia; order Anura; family Rhinophrynidae; genus Rhinophrynus; species Rhinophrynus dorsalis. The sequence continues at coordinate 533,322,213 of CM074720.1, read as the reverse complement.
AATTGGAATTGCCGATTGTTCTCTATGGTGAGATTGCTTTGCCCTGTAATTAGGGATGGACGAAAGTTTTCATCTCAAAAGCAAATAGGAGAAATTTCCTTCAAAAAATTCATTTTTTCCACTTTTTTCCTAACTCGCATTGAAATAAATGGGAAGAATGAATTTACAAGCAGTATATAGAAAATTAAATTATTTCCCACATGCATATTATAAAAAGGGTCTGAGGGTCCCACAACATGTTTCAACATGTTTCAACAAATTAGTTGAAACTTAGTTTAGGGCGTCTTAGTTTTTTCCTCTGCATTCGGGAGTCTTGGGGCACTCTGGGGGACAGGAAGGGATAAAGGAGATTGACCCCAAATACCGCAACATCTTGTGTGAGAAAACACAGACAGCCCTGATCCAAGTTTCTTTCTGATATGGCTGTAATTCCTGTTTTAGGGGAGTCTGTGGGAGTGAGAATTGAGCAAAGGAGATTTACTCCAAATACCCCAGAATTTTGTGTGACTGACTGGGAAGACACTGACAGCTTCCAGTTCCTTCCTTACCTGGCTGTTATCTCTGTGTTAGTGGAGTGATTCAGTCTGAGTGAACTAATTATTTTAACAGGGAATGTGTTTGTTTGTTTTTTGTTGACTGGGATAGGGGGAAGTTAGTAAAATAAATACATAAACAAAATGTAAAACATAAAATAAAAAACTGGCTTGAGACAGAGACAGTGATCCTGACGTAAGCTGTGATTAGGGCAGACTGATTCTTGATGAGATAGAGTATTTTGTAGAGGGCCATGGCAAGACATCACACACACACAATCAAATCTATGGTGTACTTTACATTAAAGGGATAGTAATACTTCATTTTATCTTTATTTTATTTTGTATGCATTAAAAAAACATGAAGAACGATATAAGTCTTATCTCTCAAACCTTTATGGTTTAAGAGATATTCACAAGCAAAGTATCCCCCCCCCCCCCGTTCAGTCAGATCAGAAGGGAGGTGCCCAGGTAGACTGCAGAGAGGGACAATCTTCAATTAAGATAAGGGAAAAAGCTGAAAAACTTGTCAAGGGGGGCAGGGCTTTCATTGTTTTCATTGTAAGAAGAATGTCCTCTTCTGTTATCTGTCTGGTCTTACAACCAGATTCACATCTGAGAAGAGATGGCTTACACTAGGAAAAAGGGGCGGGAGGGGAAACTTTGCTTGTGAATATCTCTTAAACCATAAAGGTTTGAGAGATAAGACTTATATCATTCTTCATGTTTTTTTAATGTCTACAAAATAAAATAAAGTTAAAATTAAGTATTACTATCCTTTTAAAAACAAGCACAGTGATCTAGTAATGTCCAGCAAAAACACAAAGGTGAGTAAAGTGGTAGTCCAAAAACTGACTGCGGTTATCGTTGCTGCTCCATATGTAATAAAGATGGTGATCCCTCTCCTCCTGAGGAGGATGTGATTTGTCAAAGTCCCTCCAAAAGTTCCACTACCCCCATAAGCATGTGCTTCATTCAATTTAGATTTTAGTAACCCTTTTTTAATTATCTCTTTATTTCTCTTTATAAACAATGCTAGTAGGCAGCATAATAGCAGGCTTTAAAAAAGCTGGAATATATTTATGTGTGTGCTGTGTACTGTGCAGTGCTCAGGTTAGCCAAACACAAACCCTAAGAGAAACTGATTTGTAGCACTTAGACTTGTGAGGCACATGCCCTGAGGAAATATTGATTTGTAGGACTTAGACTTGTTAGAGGACAAAGCCCTGAGAAAATATTGATTTGTAGGATCTATACTTGTTAGTGGCACAAGCTCTGATGAAACATTGATTTGTAGGACTTAGGCTTGTTAGAGGCACACGCCCTGAGGAAACAGTGATTTGTAGGACTAAGGTTTGTTAAGCCCTGAGAAAACAGTGACTTGTAGGACTTAGACTTGTTAGAGGGTGAAGTCCAGAGGAGACATTGATTTGTAAGACAGGTTTGTTAGAAACAGCAAGTCCAAACACAAGGTTTTTATAGGCCTCTAGCTTACCAAGGACAAGCCCTGAAACAAAAAAATAATTTACCCTACTGGAGTAGTGCCAGCAGGTCATGTTTTGGTGGCCAGTGGCCAATAGCTATTGGCAAATGTGACTGCTATGTTGTTATTGCTGCTGATGCTGCTGAGTTGTCTAAGCAGCAGGATGATTAGGCTGCTCCAAGGTAAAGGAATCAGCAGCAGTGATATATGAGACAGGGGATGATGGTTTCACTTGCTACTAATTCCAGTGATTCTCCTGAGGCAGTAGCAGCACCACTTCAGGTATATCTGGAGAAAATAAGTTGGACAATAATGTTTCTCCTCCTGCACCTCCTTCAGTATCATGGGTGTGTTGTTGGAATACAAATTTATCATCAGCAACTGCAATGTGCAAAGTGTGTGTAGGAAAATTGTGAAATAGGAACAATGGACACATCAGAGCTGACATCAGACAACTGGTACAACTGAAATGCAAACACTTGACAATTAGGGGCTAGATACTATTACAGGTGCTAAATGTTAACACTAGTTTTATCAAACATTTTCATATGGAAGTCTATGGGGAAAACTGGAGATAAAAACAGAGATAAAATTAGCACCTGTGATAGAATCTAGCCCTAGGTACTCAATGTCAAATCGATCATATCCCCCTAGAAACAAAGTACTACCGTCACTATGCCTTTTGTCTTCTCCACTAAGGACATGTGACAGCTAGCTTAGGTATGCTATGGGATGGAATTTCCTCAGATGCAGCTTGATTCCCTGGTTATGATTATACTCCACCACATTGCCATATGTGGTCAAGGTACCACACAGTGGGCAATGGGTGGACACGAACTGCCTCATCTACAGAATCGTTATAAGCTGGTGGGGGAGGTAATAATGACAGAGGAAGTATACCAGAAGAAGTTGCCCGGACCCTAGTGGAAGAAGCTGATAACAAGGCAGGTGTTTTGCTGATGATGCCCCCTATGCCTGTCCACAACCATGATCTTGGCGAGAGGGAAAAGGTGGAGATGAATGACCTGTTTCATGTTCTCCACAATCTCCTTCACTGGCTGGGGCAGAGGATACTGCTGCTGTTTCATCAGAATCAGCACTAGACCTAGGACCAGGCTTTTTGATGGCATTGGCAAGTGGAACCTGTCCTAGTCCAGCATCAAACACAAAGAAAAGAGGCGCAGACCCCTTCTAAGAGTATATCTGTATGGTACTGCTTATTGTGCTTACCAAATGGGAGTCTTAAAAGTGCACATAAAACTTCCCTAAGGACTTTCACTTTAGGATATCATTTGCAGAAGGCCACTCAGGAATCAGAAGTCTTATACATAGGTTTATTTATTTGGAACAATATATTTAAAACAACAAACCCACTTCAGGGGATAACTAATATCAATTGTGGAAAAAATACAAAGTTGCCCAATGCATTTCATGCAAACCAAGTGCACTTCTTCAGGGGATCACACTATAGATAAAAAATCCTATCCTGCTGTAGAAGGTTCTAGTGATACTCATATGGACTACTAGTGATGGGTGATAGTATAACTGATGATGAGATAGCTCATTGGTTAATGCACTGTTTATGGAATCTATTTAGGATTCCTAGTCCCAATGTTTTTCATCCTTCTGAGGCAGCTAACATGAGTATCCAGGATATACTTGAAAGCAAGAGACAAGCTAAGTATCATATTTTCCTAAAAAAAAAAAAAAAAAAAAAAATGTTGCTGAAAATGTTTTTTGAAATGTTGGCAAGTATGTACCGGTAATTGCTATTTTTGCTGCATTCATTTGTGAACAAACCCTATGCAAACTTTGACAACAAAATCGCCCATAATCCCCAAACAGCCAATGCCAGGCTGAGGATTATGGGAGTTGCAGTCTCCAACAGTTGGATGTCTAGCAACTGACAACCCATGCTGTAGGAAGATAAATACACAAAGGAGTGTTAGGATTTATCATTGCTATTTTCACAGTGCCTATCACCATTATTGTTAATCCATAAAGAAAACAGCATGTGTCTGGTCAATATTCACTGGTCATTCAGTATTCATAAGGTCCTATCCAGCCTAGACGGTTTCTTAAAGGAAAGCCCTGGAGCAGATTAGCTGCTGCCCATAACATGCCGTGTCGCGCATCTATTCACATCGATTATGAAAGTCAGCTGTGACCAGGCCTCACTTTTTTTCCCCCCTTCTTCTCGCAGTGCTCTTACAAGCACCCCTGCTTGGTGCTTCATAAGGAAATAATCAGATTAGGCCTTTAGCTGAGAGTTCATATGGAGTTCCCTTTCTCAATGTGCTACTAACTGAATAAATGTGTTTTGTGGAAATTGTAAATGACATTATGATTACCAAGACTGGTGTGGCTTTCATTTAAAAGTGATCAAAATAACAGGCCGCACAAAATTGTGATGGGCAGAAACTAGTCCCAGGGAGCAGATCAGTGGCACAAGTGCTAACAAAATGTATTAACTCTTTAAGGTTCAGAGGGGGAGTACAATGCATTGAAAAAGTCATTCACACACCTCTCTGATCACTCTGCCTTAAAGGGATAGTAATGTTTCATAATAAAAGCAGCTCTAATTAATAATCATAATGTTTGGACCAGGCCCGGACTGGGACAAAAAATAGGCCCGGGCATTTAAGGCTGAGCAGCCCATGGGGGGGGGGGGGCGACGGGCGTTCGTTCGTTTTTTTTTTTTTTTAAATGCCCAGACCCAGGGCCAGTGCAAGATTCTTGGTATATACAGGCGAAGGTGCATTTTGATGCCCCTTTCACAATGCCCCCTTCATCTCCACATTGCCCCTTCCACAATGCCCCCTTCATCTCCACATTGCCCCTTCATCTCCACATTTCACCTTCCACAATGCCCCCTTCGTCTCCACAATGCCCCTTCATCTCCACATTCCCCCTTCAACAATGCCCCCTTCATCTCCACATTGCCCCTTCCACAATGCCCCCTTCATATTCACAATGCCCCCTTCATCTCCACAATGCCCCTTCATCTCCACATTGCCCCTTCCACAATGCCCCCTTCATCTCCACAATGCCCGCTTCATCTCCACAATCCCCTTCCACAATGCCCCCTTCATCTCCACATTGCCCCTTCATCTCCACATTGCCCCTTCATCTCCACATTGCCCCTTCCACAATGCCCCCTTCATCTCCACATTGCCCCTTCATCTCCACATCTCCCCTTCCACAGTGGCCCCTTCATCTCCACATTTCCCCTTCCACAATGCCCCGTTCAGCTCCACACTGCTCCTTCATCTCCACATTTCCCCTTCCACAATGCCCCCTTCATCTCCACATTGCCCCTTCCACAATGCCCCATTCAGGGGCGGATTGTAGGGGAATACCAGCCCGGGCTCCACCCCCCCTCCGGTGCGCACTGAAAGAACTGCAAGACAACTAACGCTGCCCGTTTCTCTCCCCCTCCGATCCACTTTGTCTTGAGTGCAGAATCTCTCTCTCTCTCCCCCTCCGGTGCGCACTGAAAGAATTGCAAATAAATTACAAGTGCTGTACAGCGCTGGCCATCTCTCTTCTCCACTAACTTCCTTTCATTCTGCACTCAAGACAAAGTGAAGCGGAGGGGGAGAGAGAGAGAGATTCTGCACTCAAGACAAAGTGGCTCGCGACTTAAAAGTAAGCCGATATAGCGGCCCACCGGGGGATGCCCGATCCCCCGATAGGACAATCCGCCCATGGCCCCATTCATCTCCACAATGCCTCTTCCACAATGCCCCCTTCATCTCCACAATGCCCCCTTCATCTCCATACTGCCCCTTGCACAATACCCCCTTCATCTCAACATTGCCCCTTCCACAATGCCCCTTTCATCTCCACATTGCCCCTTCCACAATTCCCCTTCATCTCCACATTGCCCCTTCATCAATGCCCCATAAAGCCCCTTCATCTCCACACTGCCCCTTGATCCCCTACCTTGAGTCCCTGGTAGTCTAGCGGAAGAGATCTGTGCCTCCTTCGGCACAGAGCTGAAGCTCCTGCGCATGGTTCTCAATAATACAGAGCGCTGGGAGATGATGTAATCTCCCGGCGCTCTGTATTGCTTCAGAGCCTGGGTCGCCGGACCGGCCCACTGGGCAAATGCCCGGTATGCCTGATGGCCAGTCCGGGCCTGGTTTGGACTTTGGAGAGTGTTATTTTAATTCTTTCAGAGTTGTAGTTCTAGAGTAATTCAATGACAAAGTGTCCCCCTCACGCCCCTTTTACTGATGTCACACTGTTCAGCCAGATCAGAAGGGAGGTGCCCAGGTAGATTGCAGAGAGGGACAATCTTCAATTAAGATAAGGGAAAAACCTGAAAAACTTGTCAAGGGGGGCAGGGCTTTCATTGTTTTCATAGGAAGAAGATTGTCCCCTGTTGTTATCTGTCTGGTCTATGGACTGCATTCCACATCTGAGAAGAGATGGCTTACACTAGGTAAAAGGGGCGGGAGGGGAAACTTTGCTTGTGAATATCTCTTAAACCATAAAGGTTTGAGATATAAGACTTATATCGTTCTTCATGTTTTTTTTAATGCCTACAAAATAAAATAAAGATAAAATGAAGTACTACTATCCCTTTAACCATTTGTGTGCAAGAGAAATTTGCAAAGCATTGTGCTGCCCACCTAATGGATAAATGGATGGCAGTGACTCTGGTCATTAACAGTGTTAAGTGTCAGCTAGGCAAGTGTTTTGCATTACATTGGATAGCCATTCAGCAATCAAAGGGTTAGAGAAAAAAGATCAAATATGTTTGATTTTGGGTCTTTTTTTTTCGTTATTCCAAAAAATTGTATAAAGAGTGATCAGTAGGTGGTTCTGTTTCATTAATCCCTAAGAAGAATATTTGTTAATTTACTTTAAAGGGATAGTAATACTTAAGTATTACTAATCCCTATTGTAAAGTCCTTTTAAAAAGAAATGTATTGCCCCCAGTGTCATCTCTCAGACCTTTATGGTTTGAGATATAATCGCTCCTAAAGTTGCCCTCCCCCTTCCCCGGAGTCAGCGTTGTAGCTGACTGAAGGGAAATCGTGTCATAGATCATCAGGCGGTTCTGCAGCAGAGCCACGATCGCGTTAATTTTAAAAAAATCTTTCACTAAAACCAAGCACACGTAGAAGACCATTTCAGTGAAGGGGCAGTGCTGGAGAGACACCTGAAAGTCGTACAACTGGCTTCCCTGCAGTCAGCTACAAAGCTGACTTCAGGGAAGGGGGAGGGAGAGGACAACTTTAGGAGGGATCATCTCTCAAACCATAAAGGTCTGAGAGATGACACTGAGGGCAATACATTTATTTTTAAAAGGACTTTAATATAGGGATTAGTAATACTTAAGTATTACTATCCCTTTAAAGCTCTCCAAATCTGAGTTGTTATAACTTTTAAATAATAAGTCTCCAAACAATGGGATCGCTCTTGTTTTTTTTTTCCTACAAGATATTGTTTACATAAAATGGAAATATTATAAAATCTTGTGTATAATACGCAGGTGTAAATCATACTCAGGATTTAGGGGGAAAACAAAAGTGCTTATGTACAAAATGCAAACTTATTTTCTCTCCCTCTACCCTCCGCCAAAAATTAGATTCTTGTCTGTTTCTCTCCTTCCACCTCAATATGCTTCCACCTTTCTCTCCCTCTACTTACCCCCCCCCCCGGAGGCATGTGAGATATCTGCGCAGTAGGCAGCATGCTTCATGTATCCCCCTGAGAGGATCTGTGTTAATTCAAGATAATACTATCTGGAGGTCTTCGCAGGGCACTACCGTAGATCCAAAGCATAGAACTCTGCCAATTGAAACTACAGAAGTGCCCTGCGAGGACCTTCAGGTCCTCTTTTTTTTGTTTTGATTTTTGTTTTATAAAAGCTCTATTGAAAAATCAAAGTAACACATACTGGATGTTATACAATGATCAGCAATGAAAGCATAGCTACAGTAAATGAAAAAACATCCAAATCGGAGCATATCCATGCATCGCGGCAAAGAAATTACAAGCGTACAGGTGATACATTCAGTAATACACTTGGAGACTACAGAATTCTGTAAGTAAGATATTCAGATATTAGAAGGGAAACCCAAGAGAACCAGAAAGGTTCCAGTGTAAGACAGCCTATCTAGTTTGTAGGAAGCAGGACCGGAAGAGGATCCTGATATGAACAAAGAAGAGCATAACAAAGACCGAGAGGAGAAAATAGAATGAATGACAAAAAGAGAGAAAGAGGAAATGGGGAGACATGGAAGATTGGAGAGAGGATTGCGATGACCCTGGAGGTGTGGAGTGCAGCCTGTGGATAATCAAAAAATTCACCCATGGTGGGAAGAACCAAGTGTAACCTCCCCTGCCAAGCAAAGAAAATATGCCACCTGAAAAAGAAGGGGAAGGTATCTTCATATTAAAATATGAGCCTACTCAGGAGATGCACCATCCCAAGCTAACGAGTTAACCCATATATCCTCAAAAGCACACAAGGTACCTACCACCCTAGCATGCATCCTTTCCAAAGTGCATACTGGGCAGATATCTTCACGCCATTCCAACACCTTCAAGATAGACATGGATTTCCAATATTTCAGTATTAAAGACCGTGCAACAATCAGAAGATGAAAAAGCAGTATTTTGACCGAGGGGGTTGGTAAAACTACTGAACCAAGAGCCGAGAACATGTACAGCATTGCATCTTGAGGAAGTGGACTGGAGAAAATTTGACCCAAAGCATCTTGAATCTGAGACCAAAACCGCATAAGACCGGACATTAATACCAAATATGGGACATGGTACCTACTGCATCCAGGTATCTCCAGCACGTGGGAGAAGCATTTCTGTGAATTGAAGCTAATCTCTGAGGCATGTAATATCACCTCATCAGTCTTTAAAATTAGATTCCTTTCGAACCGTATCAGGGGCTGACTGGATCATGCACCCAAAGGTGGTGAACCATTGCTGTAAGGACCAGGTAATATTCGGCCCCCTCTCCCACATCACAAAGTACCATGGTTTACCCTTCGTCATAGAGATCCTCTCCAAAAATCCGTATATCTTTGAAAGTGCTTTAGTCCTAAATTTCCCTTCCTTGAGAGCGGATTCAAATGGAGTCAACTCCCAGGATTCATACCCAATAGCACTTAAAGAGGCCTTGAAATGTTGCAATTGCAAGTACTGCCAATTAGCAGATCTGGGTAGGCCATAAGACTGACACAAGGAATCCAGAGAATCCAGAGAAGGTAACCCAGTGGCCGGGAAAAGAGTCTCCAGAGTGTGGACACCTCTGACAAACCAGTCCTGGAAGGGCGATCCCAAAGCCCCAGCAGGGAAATCAGGGTGACCGTATACAGAGAGATAAGGAGACAGTGTGGGGCTAACCACACCAGGCCCTTGGAGGCAAACCAAGTCAGTGTCAGATGGCTGAGTACGGAATGAGAGCAGACTTGGGACGGAACTGAATGGAGGAGAAGCCATAACAAGTTATGGGGAGCAAGATCCATAACATCGTAGAAAAGCACCTTAACCCATTTCCTAGTCGGGCCCTGTAAACAGTCTACCAGTTTCTGAATGCCACAGACGGAGTAAAGGGAGCGTACACTCGGCACACCTAAGCCACCACGCTGTCTGGGCTGGAAAAGGAGTCTCATATTCACCCACGGGGGGTTGTTTGACCAGATATACACTGTCAGCCTAGATTGCAAGGTCCTCAATAGCTAGTGGGGAAGTGGAGGGGAACACACTTCAAAACATATTGTATCTTGGGCAACGCTATCATCTTCAAAAGATTCACCCTGCGAAACCAAAATACCAGGATAGGGCTCCAAATTTTAATAGCCCCCTCTATCCACTGCAAGAGGTCCTGGAAATTAAGCTGAACTGTGTGAGAGAAACTGAAGGAGACCTTCAGGTCCTCAAAGGGCACTACCATTATCTGGCTGCTGCTCAGATGTCCCAGATGCCTTCGGGAGGGGGTAGAGGGATGGGAAGGTGGGAGCATATTGATGTGGAGGGGAGCAGACATGCAGCTGTTCTCTTTTGTATAATACCCCCCCACACACACACACACTTCACATAAGGTGAAAAGGGGCAATACTGTGAGTAGTACTATAGGTGAGATTTTACAGTACTTTCTTTAATCACTTGGTTGCCAGCAACATCTCCACACATTACTATATAGTTTTACATAATTAGGTACACTTCCCCTTTAGCATTTAACACCTTAACCCCTTCAGTGGCAGAGATGTTTTCTACGCATTGCAACACCATGCATTGGATACTGCTCTGGCACTCAAACGGATGACATCCAAGCATCAAGAGTTTAAGAAAAAGCATAGTCACCTGCACAGCAGACCATTTAACCCTTTGACTGCAAGAGGGGTACGCAACGCATTGCTTTGCAATGCATTGCAAACCCCTCTTGCACTCAAAGGGTTAAAGAAATTGCTTCCCATTATCTCTCTGGATAGCAAACAGTTTCTCCAATCCACTGCTTCATAAGGTGTTGGATACACCATTCTAATACCTGAAGGGTTAAAATGTTCAAACTCTTAATACATTTTTCCATTCATTCCATTTTAATTCATTTGCAAACAGAGAATATTTGCATATTGAAAGGTAAAATTTTGTTGCATAGTTTGGCCAAAATGGCAGATGACAGCGCACTGTTAAATGATATTTACATGGGAATACATTCATTTGATATGAAATTTCCTCTCCAGTCTGTGTTTGTTAGTGTAGTTGATCTCAGCACCCATTTTGGAAGAAGTGTTGGATATAGAAATGGTCCTGGGTTTTGTCTTCTATGAATGCTGCTGTTCTTTTACTGTATCAAGTAGTAGTTCATAGGACCATATCAGGACAGAAATATATCTACATTCTGATCAATGCAGATAGGCTGGAAGCCTTGAATTATCACATTGTTTGGAACATACTAGTCTTAGAGAAGCAATGATCCAAGTGAGAAAAGATAAAGGCATTTACTACCCATGACTGTAACTGTACACTCCTTGCTTGGTGGAGATAATTCTAGTGTGGCTGTACCAACTAGGACCTTAAAGGGATTGTAATACTCAATATGTAAATATATATATATATATATATATATATATATATATATATATATATATATTTTAAGGCTTATTATTTTGAGTAAAACAAAGGTACACCTACTGTTGTAGAGCTGTTTAATTAAAAACATATTGTAGCTCAAACTTGAATTTTTTAGATGCAGTATCTCAATGGCCGGAAACTGTTCAGTGGCTCTGTTGCTACACCATGCTGTGGAGGTTTATGGTCAACTGACCAGTGCTGTCCATAAAATGATGTAGCAGTAGCGCCACTGTAAAATATCAGGCCATTGAGATATTGCACTGAAAAAATTCAAGTTTGAACTGCAAAAAGTTTAAAATAAACTCATCTCAGCTGTAGGAGTATGTTTGTTTAAGTCAGGATGGTAAACCCTAAATATATATATATATATATTAAAGGAGCAGTAAACTTTTTTTATGAAAACACATATTTTACAGAGAATTGCCTGCTGAATAAAACAAGATCACTCCCATCGCTGTCAGATGTTTTATTCAAAATTTATAGCAGTTTAAATAATCAGGAAGTGAATTTACTGTGTTTACTTCCTGATAGTTCTGACAGGAAGTGAATTTACTGTGTTTACTTCCTGATAGAACTAACTGACAGGAAGTGACAGGCAGTTTCTATCACATTCTATGGAGAACTGTATGTCTCTGACTTCTCTGACTTTCTTCTCCATTAGAATATAATAGGAAATCTAATTAGACCACTAGAGGGCACTGCTAATGTAAAAAAACATAGGTTTAAACTGTAATAACTCTGGAAATATAAATCTCTCTGCAGTGGGAGTACCCTTATTTTACTCAGTAGGAAAATCCCTACAATATATATTTTTTCATAAAAAAGTTTACAGCTCCTTTAAATATTACTGTCCCTTTAAACTGTAAATTAAGGAATGTGTGATGAGTGAGAGACCCTGAAGAGTAAATTTTTATATCATAATACTGCACATATTGTATTGTTCAAATAATAATAATATGCTTGTGTCTAACATTTACACTACTAGATGATCTCCCTTTTGTATTACTGATAAATTATTTTCCAAATCTGTTGTCACTGGGATCTCACTCTATAAATATTGCTTTACATTGTTCTCCACCAATCTTCTGCATTCCTCTTGTATTTCCTTCTGAAGTTCTTCATCATTTGTGTCACTGTGTGTTCTTGTCCCCAAGGCTTTGTTCTGCCATTAAGGGTTTCACAGAGAAACTCGATTAACTATTTTGACTCTAAGTATCACCTCCATATAGATGACATACAAAGCTAACTCTCTATATTTGACTTATCACAGGCAGTACAGAAAATCCATTATGGCTCTCCAATAAAGGGGAAAAAAGTTAATTAGAAAGAAAAAATTTGAACATGTCTAGAGATATGAAGAGCCACAGGATTCCTACCTCTGATCAAACTAAACCATAGCATACACAAGGAAAAAACGTAACATGGGAAACTCTGGCTTGCCTTCAGAACTTTGAATCTTCTCTGGAAATAATTCTTAAAGCAGCTATGGATGATTGATAAATATTTGAAGCCATTTGGTTGGCAGATTAGAGTTACCAACAGCTTTGATGCGTTTGAACACTGAACTCACTAATCAATTAGCTTTATCTTACACTTCTGTAATAGATCCATCCATGACCAAACTTCTGGTTGTTAGTGGATCGTCTTGTAGTCTCTCCAAATTACTCACAAAGCAATCAAACAAGCAAAACATTTGGACAAAATTCTTATGATTCACCTGGTCCATAACTAGGGATGATTAAAAAGGCTGTGATTTATTGGGGGCTATGTAGAATGGGTGACAGGGTGAGTGGAAGAGAGAATCATGGGAAAAAAGTGAGAGACAGCAGGGGTTGAGAGTGAAAATGGACCAGTGGGCAGGAATGAGTCAGTGGAAGGGTGGGCAAATTTGAGAAGGAAAGGGAATTGTGCAAAAGAGATGGAGGGATGGAAGGGTGGGCAAATTTGAGAAGGAAAGGGAATTGTGCAAAAGAGATGGAGGGATGGACAGCAAAGGACATGGAAAGGGATTCATAGTGGGCCATGGAGTGGAATAGGGAGCAGGCTTGGGTAAAGGAGGAAGATACTGCTATTTGGGTGGGGGAACTTAGGAGGGGGACATGATGCTCAGGTATCTTCTGTGTAAGAGCATCCTGTGAATGGCAACTATAGGTAAGTGAACCTGTTTTTATCTGTTCTTAAATGAAATACAAAACAGCTGTTTTGCAAGATGGAAATGTGTCTTGTGAAACACAGTTTCAGATGAAAAATTAATTTACTGAATCATTTCACTCATGTCTATTCACCAACCATGCTTGTGGACATTCAGATGAAACCAGCATTTAGCAAAACAGTTCACTCATCTCTGAACAGCAAAACGTTAAAGTATGCAGGAAATCTTGGTTTAGTGGCGGATGGGAGGCCAACGTCTCTCTTCTGTGGCTTATTATAAATGGTGTTCTTCTTCCACAAAAATAAGCTACTTATCTCCTTTATTATTTTCCATTTCCCTCCATTTACTTTTTTTTTTGTAGATACTTTATTGAGAAAGTTAGGTTGTAATACAATGCATAAGATACATTAAACATTTTAAAGACATACAGTATCTGTTTTAACAGAAAAGGAGATAATATAGAAAATAAAGCACATTAGATCTATGGATGTTTAATTATACATGTATAGGGTAAACATATACAGAGAGACATAAACAAGTGTATAAGATACATGTAAAAGGCCCGGAATCCTCAAGAGTGATTTGGGAACACACAAAATAGAATGCTGTGTGCATTCCGTTTAGGTCAAGCAGTAAAAATGCTACATTTGCTATAGGGACTGTGAGTTCGCTCATGATGAGATGTGAAGGAGAGTATGCATCACTGTGTGTAAGAAAAATGCAAGGGTAGAAGGGGTAGTGAAGGGTAGTGAAGAAAAAAAAAAAGAAATATTGAAAGGGAGAAGGAATCCGACGGCATTTCGATCAGGACCCAAACCCAAGCTTTATATTACTAACTCATAAAAGCGTAACCCCCTAATATTTATAAGGGAGGGGACACCTTGGAGAGGGCTAGGTCATGTATTTGCTCAACGAAAGGAACTCAATAAAGCACAAGTTATTGTACATAGGTATTGAAAGTAAGGCTTATATTGGGATGGGATGGGTAATATGCATAGTCCTACTCAAACCCAATATAGGGGAAAGCGTACTTATCCCATAATATGTCGGATAGGATGAGAGCTGAACCAAGTGGATCAGGTATGGGTAAACGAATCGATAGAGTCTGTAGATATTGCATGGCATCTTTCCATAGTCAACGTTACATTCACTTTGGACAGCCAGCGCTGTAATGTGGGTGCCTCTTGCTTACCCCATACTAACGGTATTAATGAATTTGTGGCATTCAAGAGGAGTGGAATGCAATCCCACTTGGGCCTACGGGGTCTTGGGTTAGTGTTTAATGCCGAGAAGAATAGGCCCTCCATTTACTTTTTAACTAGTTTTTAACATTTGCTGTTTCCCTGCAGCTTGTGGTTCTACACATAAGTAAGAGATGAGATACATAGACAGACAGGACATAGAGTCCCATATTCTAACATCAGATGCAGTTTAGGAGAAAGCCATTTGCAACACAGGGACAATTAAAAGTATTCCAAAATGCTCATTAACTTAAATGAGCCTTTTAACTAATTCAATATTAGAAAGGTTTCCTCTCTGTCTGTCTGTCTCTCTCTCACTCTGTCCATAAAATGAAATCACACTCATCGTCTTCTATAAGGTAAATTATTAGTACACATAGCCACGTCCTTTTCCCTTGGTTCTGCACACTGCACTAGTTTATGGCTATTTTATAGACATCTCTGATTATAGGGAACACCATCTGTATAATTTAGTATATTTGTGCACTAATAGGCTTAAACAGGGTTAAAAACAAATTTTAGAAGTTAGCATACAGTGGAAAAAAAATAGGCTTTATTAGTACATTGCGGATTAGGCAGGAAATGTTCTAGAAACCAAAAACATATGATAAGGTCTTTTAGACACTACGTAGATCATACACAAACTGTACAGTGAATTTGTCCTTGCTAAATATAAACAAATCTCTACGCAACACACTCAGTAAATGACCTTTGTACACATTGCTATAAGACAATCAGCTTTTTAAACAGCATTTAGGCATTTAACTATTACATTCATTTAGACTGTAAGCTCCTTGGGGCAGGGACTTGTCTCCTATTGTTTCTATGAATGTGGCACTTATTTTATCCCCTCTTATTTATTATAACATACGTCTGTTGTAAGGCGCTGCTTAGCTTGTGTGGCATCATATAAATAAACATATACGTACATACATACATACCCAGATTGCAAGATTATTGATTATAAACAGTATTGATTGCCTATTAGAATGTAATTTGGGCTGAGGGCAAGGGGGCATTCTGTGGTCATTTCAGGGTGTTCATTTCCTCTGCATCTTGTTTAATCTCTTAACAACCAGCGGTCTGGGGTGTGGATTCTCCTTAAGAATTGATTTGATCTCATTCGGTGAATCGGCATACATGATTGATCACGTGTGCTGGCTCAAAGAATTGAGGTCTGATAGTGATGGCTCCGGTCTTGGGGAGGTCAGTTTCAGACCATAGTAGTGCTCACAGTGCTCCTACATATATTCTATAAACAAAACCCACAGGGTAAGGTCTTTTAGAGATTGCATGACATCAGGGGAGGGCTGGCAACTTTTGGCCTGGGGGGCAAGTACAACTAAGTGACCTATTTCTATTACCGCTCCAGCCCAATGTCCAAGCCCACCCCCTTTTATTAATGCTATAGCTGGCATTAATGTTATGGATTAAGTCAAGTGATACCTCAGAGCTTATAACTGAAATGGTAGTGCACTATTGATATCACAGAGATGACAATTGAAATGTAACTACACTAGTGATACCACAGAGCTTACAATTGAAATGGAGCTACACTAGTGATACCACAGTGCTTTCAATTGAAATGGAGCTACAATACTACTGTACTACTTAAATTCTGTCTACTCCATTTACAGCAGCAAATGGGAAATTGAGTGAGGCAGTGGCCCACTGGCCCATATTCATGACCAGCCTGGGGGGCAATTGATGCCTTGCCCCCCAGGCCAGCCCTCCCCTGCATGACATTGAAGGTTTGTAAAAAAAAAAAAAATAAGATCATACACAAACTGTATAGTGAATTTGTCCTTGCTAAGTATAAACAAATCTCTATGCAACACACTCAGTAAATAAAGAAATCAGCATTTTAAACAGCATTTAGGCATTTAACTATTGCATACCCAGAATGTAATATTATTGATTATAAACAGCATCAATTAGAATGCCATTTGCACTGAGGGAAATGGTGCAGTCTGTGTTCATTTCAGGGTGTTCATTTCCTCTGCATCTTGTTTAACCCATAATAACCAGCGGTCCGGGGAGTGGATTCTCCTTAAGGACTGCTTTGGTCTCATTCTGCAGGCTGGCATAAGTGACTGATCACGTCTGTTGACTCACAGAACTGGGGTCTGATAGTGGCCACTGCGGTTTGGGAGCAGTCAGTTTCAGATCCCAGTAGTGCTCACAGCGTTCCTGCAAAAATATGTGACGTTCTAGGACCATCATCGGTCCTTCAGTGCAATTTACAGATCATGGTCCTAGCACATCACCAGTCTCTAAGGGGGTTAATGTTATATTAAATGTGGCACAGTGCAAATGGCATAACTTTATGACAGGGGTAGCAAATCCTGGTCATCAAGCGCTACCAAGAGTGCATGGTTTCAGGATATCCCTGAATGAGCATAAGTGGACCAATTATAGTAACCGAGCCACTAATCTCTCCACCCTGTGGACCTGCTGGGATATGATGAAAATATGCACTGTTTTTAGGTCTTGCGGAACAGGCATAACTACCCTTGCTTTACACAATTTCCCTTCACATACATTGGGGTAGATGCAAGGGCCTTGTTGGAATGAAAATGTTAACAGCAACTGAATGTGTATATACCAGAATGCACTTCACTGATCATACTCTGCAGTGCTGCTTACCCTGAAGTGCAGCTACTGGAGTTAGAGGCCAACACCAGTTGAGCTTCGCTCGTGAATTCATACATTCATTCTTTCACCCCACAGAGTCACTGATATATTCACCTTTGCTCACGTATCGATATGCTGAAAGCATACCCTGTTGGTAGCTCTTATAGAAGCAGCAAACTTTTTTTAGTGAAAACCTATATGCTATAGGGCTTTTACTGCTGAGTAAAACAAGGGTGCTACAACTGCTGACAGTTTACCATATCCACTTATTACTTTGAATCGGAGAGTGTAGCGCTAATCTTTGTGTTTTTTGGTATACTTATTACTTTGTATCTACTTCCCTCTCTACGCTACAAGTTGACTTAGATTTATTTACCCACCAGCCCTAAACATTTGCAAGACCAAAAAGTTATGTATTGTTTTCCTTATTAGTTATTACGATATCTATTCATTTGAAATTCTGGATTGTGAGTATAAACGTTTTTTCATATCTGTAATATTTGAGAGTGTTTATTGTGTTTGTGTAATTATTAACCGTTACTGATTTTGTATGTATTAAAAACACATATATATTTAGATCACAAAGAATATTGATCTTTGGGGATATAGATGATTGAAGGTCTGATTTTTTTATGTCACTTCATATTTGTTTTATTAAAACGCTATAGCAGCTAAAAGTTGATTTTTTAAGGTGCAATATCTCAATGGCCTGCAATTATACAGTGGCGCTGTTGCTACACCTTCCTATGGAAGTTTCTGGTCAATTGGCCAAAAGTCTCCATAGGATGATGTAGCAACAGAGACTGTAAAATTTCTGGCCATTGAGATATGGTTCACTTTTAAAAGGTCGCATGCAAAAGAGCGTGCCACCACTTGACTCAATAACTATGTCGCCAGGTTTAAAATGGCGGCATGAGAATCTCGCACTGTATGACACAGCAAGATTGTCATGTCGCCTACAGAACGTTGCATAGAATAATTGTAGAGTCGGTCACTGGGCCTCCCTATATCTGCTGTGTAATAACTCAATGCTGGCACTGAAGGAGTTAAGAGATGGGAACATTTCACTTATTAGTAAGCCGCTGCAGCCTCTCATCCCCTTCTCTGCGTGAAGAATGACATGGAGGAGCGGAGCATGCAGAAAAGGGGATTGAGAGGCCGCAGCGGCTTACTAGTAAGTGCTTAAGAACCATGAGGATCAGCTGGCGTGAGAGTGTGAGCCTTGGGGGTGATAAACTATTAAGCCACTGAAATGTTCCCATGTCTTAACTCCTGCAGTGCCAGCAATGAGTTATTACGCAGCAGATATAGGGAGACCCAGTGACTGGCTCTACAATTATTCTATGCAATGTTCCGTAGGCGGCATGACAATCTCACACTGTCAAGCAGTGTGAGATTCTCATGTCTCCATTTTTAAACAGGTGACATGGTTAGTGAGAAAAGTGGTTGCTTGCAACCTTTTAAAAGGATACCTTGAGATACTGCACCTAAAACATTACATTTTTAACTGCTATAACTTTTTAATAATACACCTCTCAGCAGTGGGAATACTTTTGTTGTAATCCAGAGGATAAACCTTAAAATATACATTTGACTATAGATTAAAGGGATAGTAATACTTCGTTTTAACTTTATTTTATTTTGTAGGCATTAAAAAAACATGAAGAATGATATAAGTCTCGTCTCTCAAACCTTTATGGTTTAAGAGATATTCACAAGCAAAGTTTCCCCTCCCGCCCCTTTTACCTAGTGTAAGCCATCTCTTCTCAGATGTGGAATCCAGTCCATAGACCAGACAGATAACAGAAGGGGACAGTCTTCTTCCTATGAGAACAATGAAAGCCCTGCCCCCCTTGACATGTTTTTCAGGTTTTTCCCTTATCTTAATTGAAGATTGTCCCTCTCTGCAGTCTACATGGGCACCTCCCTTCTGATCTGGCTGAGCAGTGTTATATCAGTAAAAGGGGCGGGAGGGGGACACTTTGTCATTGAATTACTCTGGAACTACAACTCTGACAGAATTGAAATACCACTCTCCAAAGTCCAAATACTATGATGATTAATTAGAGCTGCTTTTATTATGAAACATTACTATCCCTTTAAGTGTTACTATCCCTTTAAGTGTTACTATCCCTTTAATACCTTGAGATACTGCACCTAAAACATTACATTTTTAACTGCTATAACTTTTTAATAATACACCTCTCAGCAGTGGGAATACTTTTGTTGTAATCCAGAGGATAAACCTTAAAATATACATTGACTATAGATTAAAGGGATAGTAATACTTCGTTTTAACTTTATTTTATTTTGTAGGCATTAAAAAAACATGAAGAATGATATAAGTCTCGTCTCTCAAACCTTTATGGTTTAAGAGATATTCACAAGCAAAGTTTCCCCTCCCGCCCCTTTTACCTAGTGTAAGCCATCTCTTCTCAGATGTGGAATCCAGTCCATAGACCAGACAGATAACAGAAGGGGACAGTCTTCTTCCTATGAGAACAATGAAAGCCCTGCCCCCCTTGACATGTTTTTCAGGTTTTTCCCTTATCTTAATTGAAGATTGTCCCTCTCTGCAGTCTACATGGGCACCTCCCTTCTGATCTGGCTGAGCAGTGTTATATCAGTAAAAGGGGCGGGAGGGGGACACTTTGTCATTGAATTACTCTGGAACTACAACTCTGACAGAATTGAAATAACACTCTCCAAAGTCCAAATACTATGATGATTAATTAGAGCTGCTTTTATTATGAAACATTACTATCCCTTTAAGTGTTACTATCCCTTTAAAGTTTGAGGACCGGTGTTGGTTACTGTTACTTATCATTTAACAGGTCAACTCTATTTCAGTTACTCTATGCCAGCATATTTTATTACTGTTTGATGAAGTTTTAGTTGTAGTTTTTTTCACTCTTCTAGTCCACAAAGATTTATTTCTTATGATATTGTCAGATACGACTTTTCTTTACAACAATTGAAACTATAGTAATAACATTTTCTTGGCACAAAACAGACTTCGGATGCATTTTAGACTTGTAATCACTGCACAGTAGCACAGTTCTGAAATGTATTTTCACTGTTTCATTACTCAGACAGCCAGCATTCTTCCAGACTACAATTTTGAAATATTGTACATTGCTTTGCACACAGGGATTATTGGTTATGATTAGAAAGATGAGTGAACCAATTTTAAAACTCTTGTGAGCTAGCTTACTGGTTTAGAGATTTCCCACAAAACCAGATATGCGTAAAGCAATACATTGCACAACCCTCTAGAACTTAAAGGCTTAAAGGGATAGTAATACTTAAATATTACTAATCCCCATATTGTAGCCATGTTAAAAAGAATTAAATTGTACCCAATGTCATCTCTCAATCCTTTATGGTTTGAGAGATATCCGAAGGCGAAGTTCCCCCCTCCCTCCCCCCTTCCCTGAAGTCAGAGTTGTACTCACTGATGGGATATCCGGTCTTATTTTCATCAGGTGGCTCTGCAGCAGAGCCGAGATTGAGTTAGTAAAAAAATATTATTTCACTGAAACCAAGCACACGTAGAAGACCGTTTCAGTGAAATAATTATATTTTACTAACGCAATCTGGGCTCAGCTGCAGAGCAGCCTGATGAAAGTCACACCGGATATCCCTGCAGTCAGTACAACGCTGACTTCAGGGAAGGGGAGGGAGGGGGGAACTTTGCCTTCGGTTATCTCTCAAACCATAAAGGATTGAGAGATGACATTGGGGGCAATTTAATTCTTTTTAACATGGCTACAATATGGGGATTAGTAATATTTAAGTATTACTATCCCTTTAACCCACTGAGTGCCAATGAGGTATCCAACGCAACTATCAGCATGTGGGTCATGAATCACAATGCAGTAGCTTCTCCCTGAGTTTGCAACTGAATTGCTTTTCCTGTTTGAGATCCTTTGGTGGTAAATTTCATCTTGGTTCTGTGTTGTCGCCTTATTTTGGAATGCTAGCTGGTAATGTAACAAGATGAAAATATGAATCCAAATGTATTGGATAACCTTGTATTTGTGGGAGGAGGGGCTGCAAGCCTTCAAATACAGTGCAGCAGTTCCTCCCGCTGGGCTCATCTCATCTCCCCCCCACCCCATTACCCAGTAATTTCACCTTCTTCTTTACTTATTACAAGGTGAGTCCTCTAGTCAGGCTGACCTCATAGTAACATAGTAAATTAGGTTGAATAAAGACACAAGTCCATCAAGTTCAACCTTTGCCTCATACCCTAGTGACATGAGGACTGTATAGCTTTCCTGCTACCAAATAAGTTAGTCTTTATCAGATCTTCCTGATCTGCCTACTAATACACAGTATAACCCTGTATGTTCCCTTTTGAAAGAAATGCATCTAATCTTCTCTTAAATGTATCCATTGTATCTGCCATAATCACATCCTTGAGCAAGGAATTCCACAACAGACCTTACTATAAAAAAACCCTCCCTCTGCTGAAGTCTATACCTCCTTTCCTCTAATCTCAAGGGGTGTCCCCTGGTCACCTGATCAGGCCTTGGAACAAATAGCTCACCACAGAGATCCTTGTATTGACCTGTCAAATACTTGTAAAATGTGATAAGGTCTCCTCTTAGTCGTCTTTACTCTAGAGTAAATAAACCAAGTTTGTCTAGTTGTTCCTCATACATCATCTCCTCGCTTCTTCCCTGTATCTTCCCTGGGACATGCATAAGCCCACACTGTTTATCTATCCATCTAAACTCTGGAAGCTTTACTGGAAGCCCTGACCACAACGGTATCTGAAACTTACTTTTCTTTGGCTGGGTTATAGCGCTTACTACAAGAGAAATCTTACAGAAAAACCCAGTTGTGCTGTTTCTAAATTCCACACTCACACTGCCTGCCGCCCCAGCCTTGTCTGCCTGTCCACCATTATTGCTCTGTGGAACTCCTTGTATCTTTTCAGGGGATTCTATGGTTCCAAGGAACCCACATAGAGAACCACTGAGTTAGGGTAAAATACAAACTGAATTGGCACAAAATAAGCACAACACTTGCACAATTCTTTTTGTGTGAAAAAAATTACCATTTTCTGCTACATGTTGGGCAGTGCTGAAGTGTATGGGTCTTTTGTGTCATGTGATTCAAGGAATTGTTCACTGGATGAGATGTTCCCCAAAGGTACTAGGGTCAAATGTTCAAAACAAAAGTGGAGCAGTTCTGGGGCAAACCATTTACACTATAGGGGAGAACAAACAATTCACATTGATTTAAATGGTGATTATATCTACTGCAGTTTCTGTATTTTCTGATCACAAATTAACATCTGTATTTGTCTCATAATACCAAAAAATAAGCAATAGATTATATCAGTCTGAATGAGGTTAGAAAGAGAAAGGGGGTTGTGCATTAAGGTGTGATAAAGCAGTGATAATGTGGAAATGGCTTCTCCAGTGATGTCACTTCTCCAAGGAATTGTTATTCTATTGGGCCAATGCATTAAGATTGCTAAAGTTGGAGAAATCATAGTGCATTGGCTCCATAGATTAACATAGGACTTGAAGAGTTTAGAACACTGGAGAAGTCATCTTCACTTTATCATTTTAGAATAATGTACCTCCCAACATTTCAAATGGCCACAGTGGGATACTTTTGCTTTAGGTGGTGATGCAAGGGGCTTGGCTGGTGGGTGTGATTTTACGAAAAATGTTTAGGTTATTTTATGACCTATTTACACTTCTTTGTGTAACTGATTAAATGATTTAGAGAAAACCAAAGTATTTTATTTACACAAACTAATTTATAATCACGTATAGTGAAGTCTAAACAAACAATAATGTGAGTTTTATTGATGTGGAACAGTGTGATACACTTATATATACACCATACAGTCTGATCTCCTAAACACAGGGACACCAGGGTGATACACTTATATACACACACAGTCTGATCTCCTAAACACAGGGACACCAGGGTGATACACTTCTATACACACCACTCAGTCTGATCTCCTAAACACAGGGACACCAGGGTGATACACTTATATACATACCACACAGTCTGATCTCCTAAACACAGGGACACCAGGGTGATACATTTATATACACACACCACACAGTCTGATCTCCTAAACACAGGGACACCAGGGTGATACATTTATATACACACCACACAGTCTGATCTCCTAAACACAGGGACACCAGGGTGATACATTTATATACACACCACACAGTCTGATCTCCTAAACACAGGGACACCAGGGTGATAAACTTCTATACACACCACTCAGTCTGATCTCCTAAATACAGGGACACCAGGGTGATACATTTATATACACACCACACAGTCTGATCTCCTAAACACAGGGACACCAGGGTGATACATTTATATACACACCACACAGTCTGTTCTCCTAAACACAGGGACACCAGGGTGATACATTTATATACACACACCACACAGTCTGATCTCCTAAACACAGGGACACCAGGGTGATACACTTCTATACACACCTCACAGTCTGATCTCCTAAACACAGGGACACCAGGGTGATACAGATATATACACACCACACTGTGTGATCTCCTAAACACAGGGACACCAGGGTGATACACTTATATACACACCACACAGTCTGATCTCCTAAACACAGGGGCACCAGGGTGATACAATTATATACACACCACACAGTCTGATCTCCTAAGGGACACCAGGGTGATACACTTATATACACACCACACAGTAGGATATCCTAAACACAGAGAGACCCGGGTGATACACTTATGTACATACCACACATTCTAATCTTCTAAAAAGAGGGACACCGGGGTGTGAAAGAGGGACAGAGGGATTTGGGTCTCAAATAGGAATTGTCCCTCCTAAATCAGGATACTTGGTAGGTATGGAATAAAGAATAATTCTGAGGAATGTGAAATGTCACTGTTTGCTACAGATTACAACAAAGCTCAAACGCAAAAACAGCTGATGGGTATACAGGACTCCTCCATCAATTCTTTCAATTAAATACATAAAGACATGATTATTTTAAGGTTATTTTTCCCCTGTAATTAAAGATTGTATGTGAAGATTCTCCTTTCCTAATGAGGACTGAAGGAATCACAAAGGGGGAATTTTTTTTTTAATCAGGAAATGCAAAATATGTATTTATTGTCATACAAATGCATTTATGTCTTGTTATAGGTAAACCAAAAATCAAGGGATAAGCAATTCTGGAGCAAACCAACTTATACCATAGAGCAAAATAAAAATTCCTTAAATTCTCATTAGGAAATTCACATTGCAATATATTAGAGACCTCTCTGACATTCAAAGTGTTAAACGCTCCAATGAAATGAATGTCAATCAGTGGAATAACAATATGGGTCACAGGGGTCGTAACTGTGACTGGGTCTGGCCTCCCCCTGCAAACCCCCCCTCTCGCCCGGCTCCACATTAAGATGAGGTCTGCGCCTTCTTCGGCACAGACCTCTCTTAGCATCTGAGCGCCTTCTCTGTCTCCCCCGCTCTAGTAATGCCCACACTCTAGTAATGCAGAGCGCTGGGAGATGACATAATCTCCCAGAGCTCTGCATTACTGAACAGAGGACCACGCAGGAGCTCCAGCTGCTAATAGAGGTCTGTGCAGAAGGAGGCACAGACCTTTCCTGCCACACTGTTGGACCACCAGGCAGGTAGGAGATGGACAATGGGGGGCAATGTGGAGAGGTGGACCTTGGGGCAGTGTGGAGAGTTTGGGGCAATGTGGAGAGGTTGACATTGGGGCAATGTGGATAGCAGGATTTTGGGGGCAATGTGGAGAGTTGGGGGAAATGTGGAGAGGAGGACACTGGGGTCAATGTGGAGAGTTGGGGGCAATGTGGAGAGGTGGACATTGGGGACAATGTGGAGAGGAGGACATTGGGGGCAATGTGGAGAGGTGGACATTGGGGGCAATGTGGAGAGGAGAACATTGGGGGAAATGTGGAGAGGTGGACATTAGAGGCAATGTGGAGAGGAGGACATTGGGGGCAATGTGGAGAGGAAGACATTGGGGGCAATGTGGACAGGTGGACATTGGGGGCAATGTGGAGAGGAGGACATTGGGGGCAATGTGGAGAGGAAGACATTGGGGGCAATGTGGACAGGTGGACATTGGGGGAAATGTGGATAAGAGGACATTGGGGGAAATGTGGAGAGGTGGACATTAGAGGCAATGTGGAGAGGAGGACATTGGGGGCAATGTGGAGAGGTGGACATTAGAGGCAATGTGGAGAGGAGGACATTGGGGGCAATGTGGAGAGGAGGACATTGGGGGCAATGTGGAGAGGAAGACATTGGGGGCAATGTGGACAGGTGGACATTGGGGGAAATGTGGATAGGAGAACATTGGGGGAAATGTGGAGAGGTGGACATTAGAGGCAATGTGGAGAGGAGGACATTGGGGGCAATGTGGAGAGGTAGACATTAGAGGCAATGTGGAGAGGAGGACATTGGGGGCAATGTGGAGAGGAGGACATTGGGGGCAATGTGGAGAGGAAGACATTGGGGGAAATGTGGATAGGAGGACATTGGAGAAAATGTGGAGAGGTGGACATTAGAGGAAATGTGGAGAGGAGGACATTGGGGGCAATGTGGAGAGGAAGACATTGGGGGAAATGAGGAGAGGTGGATGTTGGGGGACATGTGGAGGTGGCCAATGAGTGCAATGTGGTCGGGGGGGCCCATGGCAATTTTTGCACCAGGGTCCGGTGATTTCTAGTTACGCCTCTGATGTCTATCCCTTCCACCTCCCCAGTTGATTTGATCCAGAATAACTTTTAAAATGTCCTTTGGGACATATGTATAAAAGTGGAGTGGTGCAATTCTTGGGCCAGCCATTTAAATGAATGTGTAATTTTTTTGGCCCCTTTCACCCTAGGGGTCAAAAAAATTACACATTCATTTAAATGGAACTTTTATTCAAAGGGTTAACCCCTTTCAGTGCCAGAGGGGCATGCAACGCCACTGGCACGTAAAAGGTAAACGCAGTTGAAAAGTACCATTAGATCAGTCACAATGTGGCATTTTTAAGCCTCCCCTAGGGTTCAGATGGTTTGCTCCAGAAGTGCGCTGATTCACTTTTATACATACATCAAGTACCTCCATTAACATTAACACCAATAATCACCCCTTGCCTGGACCACTGCACTCACAGCACTTCTCTCTCCCACCCACTGACTGGCAGTTCATGTGGCAGGAGGCACTAACACCCAATAGCACTTACTCCTTCTGTGTCCAACCTTCCTTCCTCTAGACTGTAAGCTCTCACCAGCAGGGGGCCCTCTGATCCTTCTGTTCTCCACATCTGATTGTACTATTTAATATCTCTATATGTGTATTCTCTATTGTACAGCTCTGTGGAATTAGTTGGCGCTATATAAATAAATAATAATAATATATACTGTCCTTGGTGTGTGCAGTCCCGCAGAATCAAAAAGGTCTCCAATTAATTAATTTGCAATGCCTTTGAGAGTTTTCTAGTACCCAAGGAGTTATAATAATGAAGACTAATAAACAGTTCTACAGGAAAACATCTGGAAAATTAAGAATTACTAGGGAGAGTTCAACTCAATTCAAATAAATGAGACCAAGTTTAACCATAGCACAGTGAGGAACGCTTTAAGGCAAATTGAATAGGTGTCTTATAGATAAACTTTATAGCTTCATTAGCAAAATTTTAGTTCATACCTCATGTGGACATTTAGACATTTGCAGCTCAATAGCTGTTTCCGAATATTTTGATACACATTATTTTAGATTTTTAAGGATTTCACAGTCTGGTTGAAACTAAGCAATATATAAAGTGATAAAAATAAATAAGTAAAGTCAGCATGATTTGTTTTCTTAATAGGCATCTACAGGAACGAAAATCTATGTAGATACAAATCTGAACTGCAGGGACACATCTGTCAACAGATCGACCATGCTGTTGTGGTCCTGGAAAACATTGAAGAGGATGTTAAACCAATATCCCCAGTTTTCTCAATCACTGATAACTTTATTGATGCATTTGTCAGTGGAGACAATTCTCAAGATGACTGCTGTTACTCAAAGCATCAGTCAACATTTTACTCTATCTTACCAGCTAATAAAATTACTAAAGTTTGTTTTAGTGGTCCAACTCCAAAGGCTATGAGACTTCAACTCAATGGAGGCCAAAATAATACAAAACTCATATTAGCATTATTTTATGACATCCCACAAAGCTTCTATGTTTTATCCAAAGGAAGACGCATCCCTTCAGTTTTATATAATAAAGAATATTCATTTACGAGTGAAGAGCAAGGGTCAAGTTTCTTTAACATCATGGACAACCTTTTGTATGTCGTTCTTCAGGGAGATGAACCTATAGAAATTTGGACCAGTCTATCGATTCACTTACTTTTCTATGTGGCACATGGGACCAGTAGAGAAATCAGCAATCAAATCCCATCCAAACTGGGAGATTATTATAGCATTGGCCAATCGCAGATTACAGTACTGGAGATTTTACAAGGGAACACCAACACATTAAGAGCTATGACAGATAATAACGCCAAACGGAATTTCCACTGCCCTCCAGTTTGGGAAGGAACAGGTGAAAAACTAAAGATTAGAGTAAAACGTAATCCTGAAAAGGAAATGAAATACAACATTGGCCATTCAGATGTTAAAGAACAAAATGATCAGGAAGTGATCATTGTTGAAATAAGCAGCCCAGTTTCCAATGGGGATGCACCATTATATACCAAACAGTTCCACACTCTGACCTATGACAAACTTCACAGCATAGCAAGAAACATAATTAGTGATCTACAGTCTGGAGAATTAGAGAAGATCCTACAAATGGAAATTCACTCTTTAATGATAATTGATGCAATCCAGTCCTCTCTTGCAAATGGCACCAGGTAAGTGTCTTTATATTAACTTGGGTCTTATGGTCAAAAGAAAAGTAATTCTACATCAACCAAACTGTGTCATAGGGTGCAAATAAACATTCTTATTGATTTAAAAGGGACTTTTAACCCCTGCAGTGCTAGAGAGGTCTCCAGACCTCTCAATCATTGAATCCCTTAAAGGGATAGTAATACTTCGTTTTATCTTTATTTTATTTTGTAGGCATTAAAAAAACATGAAGAACGATATAAGTCTTATCTCTCAAACCTTTATGGTTTGAGAGATATTCACAAGCAAAGTTTCCCCTCCCGCCCCTTTTACCTAGTGTAAGCCATCTCTTCTCAGATGTGGAATGCAGTCCATAGACCAGACAGATAACAGCAGGGGACACTCTTCTTCCTATGAGAACAATGAAAGCCCTGTCCCCCTTGACAAGTTTTTCAGGTTTTTCCCTTATCTTAATTGAAGATTGTCCCTCTCTGCAGTCTACCTGGGCACCTCCCTTCTGATCTGGCTGAGCAGTGTTACATCAGTAAAAGGGGCGGGAGGGGGACACTTTGTCATTGAATTATTCTTGTACTACAACTCTGACAGAATTGAAATAACACTCTCCAAAGTCCAACAACTATGATGATTAATTAGAGCTGCTTTTATTATGAAACATTACTATCCCTTTAATGACCAGCCGCACGGCTGGCAGTTAAGGACCACGGGGCTTTTTTAATGCAACATATTCAGGGGTCCCTGAACATCATGCAGCCATGCACAGACCCCTGAATTCCATGATGTCCATCACTGGTCCTTAAGTGCCGAACCACTGTGACGGTCCTGGCACATCATTAGTCCTTAAGTGGTTAAGGGGTTAAATCCCGAATATAAATCAGTAGGATTTTGGAGAATTATGATCTCTTCCACATGGTAAAAGTGATTTCTTGTAGCACTGCTACATGAGTGGTTGAGGTGCCAGATCACGCCTCTGAATAAGCAAGATTTATTAAAAAAAATGCATACTGCCTTATTCATTGAAACCATTACAACCCAGTAATTATCACTGCAGTCATTTTTTCATAATTCTGTCTTATTAAAAGGATGATCTAGCTCAGGGGTGTCCAGATTCAGTCCTCAAAAGCTACTAACATACCAGGAGGTAAGGATTTCCCTGTCTGAGCACAGTTGGGCCAATCACAGTGACTGATCCACTGATTAAGTCACCTGTGATTAATCAGTGAAATCCTTACATCCTGGACTGTTGTTGGCTCTTGAGGATCAAACATGGATACATCTGTTCTAGCTTTCCTATAGAGAGCCCCCCTAGCATTCAAGAGGTTAAAAGAGCAGTGTCCCCTAATTATGCAAAACATAATGTAAGGCTTTTCGTATACTGCAAAGCAATGGTACTCCCAATGTTTGAAGAGGTTTCTTTCAATTGTTTTTATAAAGGCAAATTCACGATAGTCTCAATTTGAGTTCAAGATGTTTCACTGCCAGGTGGCGCTATTGCTGTTTCCACCTGTGAAAAAAGCTGAGTGTCATAGACAGAAGCTTCCTGCAGATGGATGTAGCCTTAGCTCCCCCTGAAAGCAAAACATCTTGAACTCAAGCAACAATCAAAAATGATACATTATCTTTTTAACCTTTTGATTGCCAAAAGGGTATTCAACACGTTACAAAGCAAGGTGTTGTGTACCCCTGTGGCACTCAAAGGGTGAATAACTTTTGATAATAAAATCCCTAAGCAATGGGACTAGGGAAAGTGCTACAACAGTTTTGTTTTTCATAATTAGGGTATACTACTCCTTTAAAAGCCCCATATTAACCTTTTGAGTTCCAGAGGAGTATACAATGCGTTGCAGTGCAATGTGCTTACCCCTCTGGCACTCAAAGGGTTAATGAGTAGGGCTTTTCATTTGTTTCCTATGTACCAGCTGGTTTGTCCCAGATTTGATATTCCTTTGCTTTGTACATATGGCCCAGCATCCAGGGACATAACTACTGGGGTCCAGCATCCGCCGAGTCCCCATCTGATTCAGGGTCCAAAAGGTTCCAATTATGATTATGTGAAAATATTTTTTTTAGTGATAGGTAACCCTCCCAAAATGTTTGCAATGACTAGTTATGCCACTGCAAGCATAATTTATTAATGATAAATTTACTTTAGTCCGCTCGTCTGCGATTAGTAACAAAAAACACAGCAGTAACAAAACAAAAAAAAAGCTGTTTCCTGTCTTTAAAGGGATAGTAATGTTTCACAATAAAAGCAGCTCCAATTAATCATCATAGTATTTGGGCTATGGAGAGTGTTATTTCATTACTGTCAGAGTTGTAGTTCAAGAGTAACTGAATGATAAAGTATCCCCCCTCCTGCCACTTTTACCTAGTATAAGCCGCCTCCCTTCAGATGTGGAATCTTGTTCCTTGACCAGGCAGCTCACAGCAAGGGACAATCTTCTTACTGTGAACATAAGAAACACTCTGCCCCCCTTGACAGGATTTTTCAGGTTTGTCCTTATGCTCACTGAAGATTGTCCCTCTCTGTGATCCATATGGACAGTCTTGCTGCTCAGAGGTAAGCAATGTTACATCAGTAAAAGGGGCGGGAGGGGGATAACTTATGATCCAATTACTCTTGAACTACAGCTTGGACAGTATTGAAATAACACTCTTCACTGGCCAAATATTATGAAGATTAATCGGAGCTACTTTTTTTGTGAAGCATTGCTATCCCCTTAAAGTGTTAGTAATGTCCACAAAAAAGTTTTTTGCATTTAGAAGGGCTTAATTGGAAATGTCTTCAATTTTTTTTTGTTTGTTCTTCTGGATCAACATGGGTGCTATGGCATCGGCTGAACTTAATGGAAATGTCTTTTTTCAGCCTCACTCTTAAAAATACTGGGCCTTATGTATGACACTGGACTGTATGTTTTTTAACTTAAAGGGATAGTAATGTTTCATAATAAAAGCAGCTCTAATTTATCATCATAGTATTTGGACTTTGGAGAGTGTTATTTCAATTCTGTCAGAGTTGTAGTTCAAGAGTAATTCAATGACATAGTATCCCCCTCCTGCCCCTTTTACTGATGTAACACTGTTCAGCCAGACCAGAAGGGAGGTGCCCAGGTAGACTGCAGAGAGGGACAATCTTCAATTAAGATAAGGGAAAAACCTGAAAAACTTGTCAAGGGGGGTAGGGTTTTCATAGGAAGAAGATTGTCCCTTGCTGTTATCTGTCTGGTCTATGGACTGCATTCCACATCTGAGAAGAGATGGCTTACACTAGGTAAAAGGGGAGGGAGGGGAAACTTTGTTTGTGAATATCTCTCAAACCATAAAGGTTTGAGAGATAAGACATATCGTTCTTCATGTTTTTTTAATGCCTACAAAATAAAATAAAGATAAAACGAAGTATTGCTATCGCTTTAAACTCGCATTTTGTTTGGTGCAACTCTTTGATGGCTTGAAATTTTCTGGTGGTGCTGTTGCTCTAGCTGTCTGTGGACAGCTCCGGTGAGTTGACCAGAAACCTCCATAGGATGATGTATCGACTGCGTCCCTGTAAAATATCAGGCCATGAAGGTACTTCACCCAAAAAATTCAGATTGGAGCTGCAATTACTTTTGAATAAAACATCTCTCAGCAGTGAGAGTACCCTTGTTTTGCTCAGGAGGATAAACCCTGTAATATTCTTTCCAATATCAAGCATTACTATTACTTTAGTTGCCATTTAAATAAATGGATATTTGGTTTGCTCTAAAACGGTATCAGTTTTTCTTATACAGCACCCTCACTGGCAGCTACATATATAGCAATTTGACATATTGCTGGGTGGTGCCGCTGGACCCCACAAGAGCAGTGTAGGCTCTCAGGGACCCTAGGCTATAGTTCTGTATAATATAAACAGTCATTTCTAGACCTTAGACACAGAGGACAATGGTTTATCAATCTCACTATAAAATAATGGGGTTTAAATTGGGTTACTGATTCAAGAACCTAAATAGAAGCAATCCCAGAGCAAGCCAATGGCAACATAGGGGGACAAATACAAATTCCCCAAATTTTCACTGATTTAACACTTTGAGTGACATGCGTTGGATACCTCTCTGGCACACAAATGGTTAAATGGGGGAATTTAACCCCCTCAAATTCTGAAGAAGTAAAACAATGCATTGCAGACCTATCTAGTGATCAAGGGTTTAAAAGCACCATTTAACCCTTTGAGTGCCAGAGGGGGTTTCCAACATATTGCAAAGCAATGCAAAGGGTTAAAGGAACCTGGCACCTATCCAATTCAAATCCTCTCCTCTCTGGGAGCCTCCATCTTGAAAAAGTTTGAATGGTTATTCCTCCCCAGTAATTTATTCTACCCCCGTGGTAGAAATGGATAGGTTCTGGCACCCTAAAAAGGCTGAAAGAGGTGAAGCAATGTGTTATGTACCCCTCTGGCACTCAAAAGGTTAACTGTGTGCGGGCAACACATGTTAAATTTATGAGGCAGCATATGTAACATTTTACTCGGATGGGGCAGCATATATTGAATTTTAACTGTGGGGCAACATGTTGAACATAAGTACTGTGGGGCAACATGGGGAACATCATCATTGTGTGTTAGCCCCAGGCAGTGTACATGGGGATATGTGGCTACCAGCAGGCAAAGAAACATGTGTGGGTGCCAGGTAGTGTACACGAGATTCTGTGTCTACAAGTGGGCAAAGAAACAAGTGTGGGTGCCAGGTAATGTACATGGGGATCTATGGCTACCAGTGGGCAAGGGAACAAGGCTGGGGGGGCAGCTGGTAGCCATAAATCCCCATGGACGCTGCCTGACTCCCAGTCTTGTTCCCTTGGAAGTGCACAACTGTATGAAATATGGTACAGAGCTGAGGATTATTGTGTACTGGTTGGTGTACTTTTTTAACCCTTTATGTGCCACAAAGGAATGCAATACACAACCTGGTGGCACTCAAAGGGTTAAGGGAATTATACTGTTTGTGGTGCTGAAAGTATCCTCTCCTCTCACCTACTGAGCAAGTGGGGAAGCAGAGAGAATGCTGTCAGTCTTCAGGGTTGTCTACTGCTGGTGATGTGCGAGGGAGAGCATCCCTTCCACATTGCCAGCAGTTCAACAACCCTCCATGCTTATAATTGATTGAGGGCTGTTACTGCATAGGAAACTACAGGGAGATCCCAACTTCACCAGCCTCAGGTAATTGAAGCTGAGACTGTGAGCTCCGACAGCAGTGAAGTGCCACATCCTATTATATAAAAGTCCAGATGTATGTTTGTCAGATGCAGTCATGCACAGTAGAGACTGCCCAAACGGACAAAATGCACCATCTTCCCATCCACTCTCCCAACCCTGTGTGCCCGGTGTCCTTCCCGGTGTGTGAGGGAGCCCTGGCCCCGGTCAAGCAGTGTCTAGCTGAGCCTGGAGTTGTGAGACACCTTCACAAACTCCCTGCTCTGGGTCAAGGCGCACTCCCGCATGCACACCCAAGATTTACAAGGTAGAGGCACACTCCCTTTCCTGGTACCTCATGCGCTGCTGTTATTGAGGCTGCAGGTGCAGGGACTGGCGGATTCACGGCTGTCTTAACCCTTTGAGTGCCAGAGTACCCCTCTGGCACTCAAAGGGTTAACCCATTCAGTGCCATTCACTTTGGCCTGTGGGCATGGGCTTTTACACTATTTAACATATAAACACACCCTATTAATATGATAATGGCTCATTATCCTCCATTCCTATTTGGAATCGAGTCATGATGCTGAATTCCATATAGAAATAAGACATTGGCGATGCAATGAGTGTAAATCTAAATCTGTCGAAGGCATGTCAGACTGATGTCAATGTGGGCAGATTTTTGTCAGATCAATGGGGATGGGATGTCAAAGACAATTTGGTACATACTGTCCATGAGCCTTCGACAGAGCATCAACATTTTGAGCTGTCTTCAACCCTCAGTGCTTTTTGGCTATTATATCAGTTACATAAGGTCAGTAAGATGAACTAGTTATAATCAGTATGCCAGATATCACGATACTTTATTAATCTAGTGGTCATCTCCAATTCATAAGCATCTAATCTAATCTAATAGAGCCCTCACTAACACTGCACCCCCCTATATCTCATCTCTCATTTCAAAATACACTCCCACCCGCCATGTTTGCTCTGCACATGACCTTCTCCTCTCCACAGCTCTTATCACATCTTCCCACTCTGCCTACAGGACTTCTGTACTGCACCTGAGCTCTGGAATCCCCTCCCCAGCCCCATCAGACTCTCCCCCAGCCTTGAAATCTTCAGACGCTCCCTGAAGACTCACCTCTACAGGGAAGCCTATCAACTGACTCCATAAACATTATCACCAAGATTCACCCCTTGCACGGACTACTGCACTCGACGGCACTTCTCACTCCCACCCACTGACCGGCAGTTCATGTGGCAGGAGGCACTTACACCCAACAGCACTTACTCCTTCTGTGCCCAACCTACCTTCCTCTAGACTGTAAGCTCTCACCAGCAGGGGGCCCTCTGATCCTCCTGTTCTCCACATCTGATTGTACTATTTAATACCTCTGTATGTCTATTCCCCATTGTACAGAGCTGCAGAAGTAGTTGGCGCTATATAAATAAAGAATAATAATAATAATAATCTATTTACATTATATTTTTTCATCCTTTTCGCATCAGTTTTCATCAATCTATACTGGTATTCAGCATTATTTCATTCATTGAGCTGTTCGGTAATAGGATGAATTCTCTCACATTTGAGTCATTGTTCATTTGTTTTTCTTCTATTGTCTATTAGTTTTCATTATTATTATGAACTGCACTTCAGTTTCATTAAGATTTCGGGAACATATGTTCTATGATTCATACTGAGATACGGTCTTCTGATCATTACTTTAGATCACTAGGGGTTTATTTACATACGTATTATATGAACAGTTTAGATATTTGTGATTAAGGGTCCACTTCAGATTTTATTCACTAGTCGATTATGCACATTCATGTTAGTTAACTATTTAGGGGTCATATATTTATGTTTATTCTTATTTTTTCCTTTTATGTAAAGTAAAAAAAAAAGGTTGACTGGCTCTTTAAATAATGTATAATGTATACAAATAGCCCCACTGCCCCTCTGGCATTTTGTGGCTGGACTGCTGTAAGGGCAGGACCAGTATGATGTGCTTTAGGATATTTCTTATCTGTGAAAGGCACTAGTGGGATAAAAGAGACTGTGCCCTGGGTAGGACACCACTCCTAGAGAGCCTGCACATTTCTATTGCAGGTTCATTCCTAGTTGAGTGTCTCTGACTCCTTCTTTACATATGCAAATTATCTTTCAGATTAGTCACCCCAAGGGTAATAGGGGAATCCAGCAATGGACCCCTTACTCACAGTGCCTAGAGAGATCAGCTATACTTCACTGATGAGGCCTAAAAGGCCGAATGTCTGGGGTTGGCTGCTTTTCTTGTTCAGAGAGGAATTGAATGACATTTTGTGGCTGGACTGGCAGGACCAGTATGATATGCTTTAGGATATTTCTTATCTGTGAAAGGCACTAGTGGGATAAAAGAGATGGCACCCTGGGTAGGACACCACTCCTAGAGAGCCTGCACATTTCTATTGCAGGCTCATTCCTAGTTGAGTGTCTCTGACTCCTTCTTTACATATGCAAATTATCTTTCAGATTAGTCACCCCAAGGGTAATAGGGGAATCCAGCAATGGACCCCTTACTCACAGTGCCTAGAGAGATCAGCTATACTTCACTGATGAGGCCTAAAAGGCCGAATGTCTGGGGTTGGCTGCTTTTCTTGTTCAGAGAGGAATTGAATGACATTTTGTGGCTGGACTGGCAGGACCAGTATGATATGCTTTAGGATATTTCTTATCTGTGAAAGGAACTAGTGGGTTGAAAGAGATGGCACCCTGGGTAGGACACCACTCCTAGAGGGCCTCATACCTCCCAACATTTCAAATTGCCAAAGAGGGACACTTGTGTTCTAAGGGGTGTGGCTGGGGGTGTGGCTGGTGGGCGGGGCATTAGCAAGAATTTTTAGGCTCTTTCATGACCTAATGACACCTCCTTGTGTAACCTAATAAATGACTTATAACAAGACCAAAGTATTTTATTTACACAGACTAATTTATAGACACATAAACTGACTTTTAAACAAACATTAATGTGAGCTGTATTGCTATAGAGCAATGTGATACACTTATATACACACCATGCAGTTGGATCTCCTAAAAAGAGGGACATCAGGGTGGGAAAGAGGGACAGAGGGATTTGGGTCTAAAAGAGGGACTGTCCTTCCTAAAGAGGGATACTTGGGAGGTATGGAGCCTGCACGTTTCTATTGCAGGCTCATTTCTAGTTGAGCGGCTCTGACTGCTACTTTACAGCCCCACACATACTGACTAACACACCCCAGCCTTGCCCCCTTGCCCAGGCAGTGCCAGTGGGGATTTGTGGCTATTAGTAGGCAATGGAACAAGGCTGGGGGGGGGGGGTTCAGACATTGTACTTGGGGATCTGTGGCTACCAGTGGTCAAGGGAACAAATCTGGGGGCCAGGCAGTGTACATGGGAGGCAACTGGGAGCCACAAATCCCCATGGACTCTGCCTGACTCTCAGTCTTGTTCCCTTGGTGGAGTGCATAACATGTATGAAATACAACAGAGAGCTGAGCAGATGGTTGTGTATGGCTTGGTCTACTTTTTTAACCCTTTGAATGCCACATGATGAGCTATGCAAAAAAAAAGCATATAATCTTCGCTTTTCATGAAAAATTTCCCTCTTGACAGGAAGTGTCATTTTTCTCCTGTTTCACTTTCGAGGCAAAAAGTGTCAATCATCCCTACACCTATGGCACTCAAAAGCATAGGCATCTGAAGGGGGCACGGGGGCACATCCCCCATATACATGTCCCCTACATATAAACAATGGGACTGGGATGGCTGGCTCATGGCTTTGAAACCCCCACTCCCCCATAAAACATTTAGAGGACACCTACAGTGCCTTGCAAAAGCATTCACCCACCTTGGCATTTTTCCTATTTTGTTGCATTACAACCTGGAATTAAAATGGATTTTAATTTGGATTTCATGTAATGGACCAAAGATAACCCTGAACAACCTGCAAAGTTCCACAGCGGAGATTGGAGTATCTGTCCATAGGACTACTATAAACAGTACACTCCACAGAGCTGGCCAGCATCATGCTGTGGGGATGTTTTTCATCAGCAGGGACTGGGAAACTGGTCAGAATTGAAGGAATGATGGATGGCGCTAAATACAGGGAAATTCTTGAGGGAAACCTGTTTCAGTCTGTCAGAGATTTGAGACTGGTACTGAGGTTCATCTTCCAGCAGGACAATGACCCTAAGCATACTGCTAAAGTGACACTTGAGTGGTTTAAGGGGAAACATTTAAATGTCTTGGAATGGCCTAGTCATTGCCCAGACCTCAGTCCAATTGATAATCTGTGGTATAACTTAAAGATTGCTGCACACCAGCGGAACCCATCCAACTTGAAGGAGCTGGAGCAGTTTTGCCTTGAAGAATGGACAAAAAAATCCCAATGGCTAGATGTGCCAATCTTATAGAGAGCTGTAATTGCTGCAAAATGTGGCTCTACAAAGTATTGACTTGGTGGGGGTGAATAGTTATGCACGCTCAAGTTTTCTGGGTTTTTTTGTCTTATTTTTTGTTTGTGTCACAATAACAACTATTTTGCATCTTCAAAGTGGCAGGCATATTGTGTAAATCAAATGATACAATCCCCCCCAAAAAATCAATTTTAATTCCCGATTATAATGCAACAAAATAGGAAAAATGCCAAAGGAGGTGAATACTTTTGCAAGGCAATGTATGTTTAAAGTGTTAAAATCTATATATATAAAAGAGAAAGCATCATTACATAATTTATGTCCCCTCAGGAGACACACACACTCAGGAGTGGCAGTAAGGAGGAGTTACTGCTCCCATTGGGTGATTCAGTGGGGGCGTGATTTTCACAGGACTATCCAGCCTGCCCACCACTATCCAACTGAGGAAAAAACCAAAATGGCTGCCACTTGCTCCTACACCACACACACACATCACCACACACACACACACACAAACATACACAGCAACAAACACACACACAGCACCAACACACACACAACACCAACACACACACAGCACCAACACACACACACACACCGACAACACATGCACACACAAAACCAGAAAGAAATATGGCTGACACACAGTCACTCACTCTGACTTTGCAAGGCGTTGCGTACGCCACTGGCACTCAAAGTGTTGACTCTGTCATGCCTCTCTATACCTTAACCCTTTGAGTGTCAGAGGGGTGCACAACACATTGCAACACCCTCTGGCATCCAAAGGGTTAACATGCTGGCATAACGCTCCTTTTATTTTCTGCTTTCCATTTGCACAACCCAAACACACACAGGCATAATACTGATATTCTGACCCAAAGTAAAGGAGAAATAAAATGCAACACTGCATACCTCCCAAGTGTCCCTCTTTAGGATCTATTAGTGCTTCATACCTCCCATGTGTCCCTCTTTAGGATCTATTAGTGCTTCATACCTCCCAAGTGTCCCTCTACCCTTTTGTCCCTCTTTTCTGGAGATCACAATAAGTAGTGTATGTATCACATTGCTCCACAGCAATAAAAGTCACATAAATATGTAGTTAATCTTCAATATATGTGTTTCTAAATTAGTCTGTGTCAATAAAATACTTTACTCTTTCTGCAAATAATTTATTCAGTTACACAGAGAGGTGTCAATAGGTTTAAACCCTTATACACTCTTAACTTACAGGGAAGTAATGTACAAGGGAGGGAGGGATAACAGATTCCTATGCTACTGAAACTTTTAACCCTTGGACTGCCATAGGGCAAACCTTCTGCCAATCAAAGGGTTAAAGGGATAGTGATACTTCTATTAAAGTTTACCTGTGACTCTTCTTTATATTTTTTTAACATGTAGCACTATATTTAACTACTTAGAGTGTTGTACTTAAAACAATATTCCAGCCAAAATTATCCCCCTCCTGCCCCTTTCCCTGTGTCACTCAGCCTCTCAGTCTGGTCCGGATGGAGCGTGCCAAGGGACAATCTTCAGTAAGCAAAAGGAAAATCCTCTACTTCCTCATCAAGGGGTTCATTATACTTACTGAATGAAGATTGTCCCTCGCTGCATCTGTCCGGTCACACAACCGGATTCCACATCTAATGGGAGGCGGCCAGAAGTGGTGGGAGGGGGATCCTTTTGGCTTCAATACCGTTTTAACTACTGCACTAAGTCATTAAATATAGTGGTACATTACTAAACATATAAAAAAGTCTCAGAGATAAACTTCAATAGAATTATTTCTATCCCTTTAAAATATAATAGACTCTTGACATTTTCCAGCGTGATCATGTTGGGGGTTTTTGGATCCTTTATTTTCATGGACACTACATAGCTAGGAAGATCCCTGTTCTTTCCTCAACTCCCAGACGCACAGCATGACCTCTTCATGGCAGATACCCCTGCCAGCCCCTAGGCTCAGGCCTGTTTCCTCACAATCAACAGCGGCTTCTTCCTCCCGCGCTGGATCCGGACATTGCGAGGCACATTGCGGGGAGAAGAGTGTCTCCGCTGTACCAGGGCCAGTAATGTGAGGCGCTGAATCTATATTATTTATGCCATTGGGACAAATTAACAGCCCTCTATTTAACCCTTTGAGTGCCACAGAGGTAACTAATGCATTGCACCACAATGCATTGGATGCCTTTCCAGCACTCAGAGGGTTAACTCTGACATGACACCCCACTGTATACTGCATGGCACTCTATGGCTTAACATGCTGGTATAAGTCTCTCTCACATCATCTTTTATTTTCTGTTTTCCACTTCTACACATCAAACACACAGAGGCATAATACTACAATTCTGCCCCAAACTAAAGTACGTAACAAATACCATTGATTTCACCATTTCAGGACCACAGTGGGGATGGCAACACGTTGTGAAGTGATGTTCACTGGTCCCTAGGGGGCTACATTTTACTTCTAACTCTATGAATACTGCAGATTGTTACCTACACACCACTCTAAAGCTCCTACACTAATCCCAGGGTGGCCACAGCCCCCACTTCTACACTAAAAACCTGCAGATTTGGAGAACCGGCAAGAGCCAGAACCTCCACACAAGGGGAGCGCCTATCACTGTGTCAGTGTCCCCTCTGTGTGTGCGTATGTCTGTTGAGTGTCTGTGTATGTGTGTTGCATGTCTGTGTATATGTGTTGCATGTCTGTGTCTGTCTATGTCTGTTGTGTGCCTGTGTATATCTGTTGCATGTCTGTGTGTGTGTGCGCATATATCAGTTGCGTGCATGTGTGTGCATGTGTCTGGTGTGTGTGTCTGCTGTGTGTGTCTGTAGCGTGTGTGCATGTGTCTGTAGCATGTGTGTTTGTCTGTAGCACGTGTGTGTGTGTTGTGTGTGTGCGCATATGTCTGTTGCATGTGTGTGTGCGTGTATGTCTGCTGCATGTGTGTGTGCGTATGTCTGCTGCATGTGTATGTGCATATCTGTTACCTATATGTGAGCATGCCTGTTGCACGCATGTGTGTCTGTGCATGTATGCTGTGTGTGTGTGTACATCTCTGTTACATATGTGTGTCCATGTGTGCATCTCCGGTGTGTCTGTGTGTGTGCATGTCTTTTGTATGTTTCTGTCGCTCACTGTGTGTATCTGTCTGTCTGTGTGGTGCATATGTCTGTGTTTATCAGTGTGTCTACATTTAACACACGTACGCCCAACGGTCATAATATGACGGGCAACGCTGTCCCACATTGCTAGTATTTTAATATTTTTAATGTTTTAAACCTCTGAGTGCCAGATTTTTAAAATCTTAAAAATTTCAGACTGTGTGTGCACCAGTATTCTTTAAAGAGATCATATACCCTGGTACATACCCTGAAGTGTATCAGTGTGATTGTAAGACCGAGAAAATTATCTACACTGATTAATTTGTACAACTTCCACTTTCTCTGTCTGTCTCTTTGCCTCTATCTATCTAAACCCCCCTACGTATATGTATGAACATCTAATGACATTTTCTCTAAGCGATAACTCCAGTAATTTGACTTTTTTGAAAAGTGGAGTAGAAATGGTCTTGTCCAAATAAGAATTGCGTCCCAATGTATTTATAAAGAAATTCACTAAATGTGCCAAAAATTAAGGCAGTTTTAGGAATTAAATCTTAACGCCAGGTATAACCTGTTCTTAATGGAAGTGTATAATACCGATATGGATAAGAAAATATATTCACAGGTGCGAATTTTCACAGGATATTCTCAGATAGACATATTTATGAACGTGACTTTACTTCTTTATAAATATGACCAGGTGTTGTGAATTTTAGCGACAATTCTTAAGTGTAAACTAAGAAGGCTTTTTATACATCCCCCACTAGGTATCTATTGGTAGATGACAAGTACTGGGTCCTACATGGGCCTTTCATGGTTTAAATAAGAACACTTTAGATTGTAAGCTTTCGGGCAGGGACTTCATTTCCAGTGTTTAACCCCTTAAGGGCCGGCGTGCGCACACACAGCTAGCACTTGAGGACCATGGGGCTCTTTTTTTAGCGATTCTGGTTCAGGGCTTCCGATATGGCGTTCAGCAGCGCCGGGAGCCCTGAACTCCATGACGTACCAGGACCGTCAGTGGTCCTTAAGTGCCGGACCACCGTGACGTTCCTGGTACGGCAATGGTTCTTAAGGCGTTAACCTAGCAAAGCACTTGTAACCCTGTATTGTCTAAACCCTTTTATTGTAAAGCCCTGCGTACACTTGTGACGCTATATAAATAAACATATTCATTCATTCATTCATATAGAAATATGTACAGTGGATTCATGAATGCAAGATGTCATTACCCTGTTTATCTAATAGAGGTGGATATTGTTACCGTTTCTTCTTTCCTATGGTTCAGCCATGGGTCGTTTCCCCCCCAGGCCACAGTCACATTAGTATCTGGAAATTAGATAACGACAGTGCAATGACAAATCCAGGTTACTTGCAATAAGGTGTTAATCCCTTTGCTTTAATATCAGAGCAGCACGTAATGATGTTTAGACAGCACTTCACTTTACTGACGACCCCACTGGGGCCAGCAATAGAACCTTACAACTGGCTAATGAGATGTTAGGTGACTGGAGTAACCACAGCAACGGAACACAGGAATCTAATCTTGCCTTCATTCCCTTCCAGAACCCAATAAGGCTGCATTGTGTAAGTGTCCTATCATTGCCTGTAACTCAAATCAATTAACAAAACAATATGGTGATATATCGTGATCACTTTCATTTCGGAAAGAGGAGTAATGTAGTGGTGCCATAGCAGTCTAGAGTTCAGCCCTGGTACTTTTTTCCAGCCAAGGCACTGCTCAAGTTTACAGTATCTCATCATGGCTAACAAATTATCGGACCACTCTCAACTTTCCCTTTATTTAAAAGCCTGTGTCTACCCCTCTCCTCTAATCAAAACCAGAGGATATGTTAGCTTCCAAAAAAGGCCCCCAAAATATCAGAGGCTTGGGCCTACATCAAGGCTAGAATTCCCAATAGGCTCCATCT
The DNA here is from genome assembly GCA_037306005.1 of Rhinophrynus dorsalis. NCBI lineage: Eukaryota > Metazoa > Chordata > Amphibia > Anura > Rhinophrynidae > Rhinophrynus > Rhinophrynus dorsalis. The sequence goes on along the minus strand of CM074720.1, from coordinate 533,279,523 downwards.
CAGCTGTGCTGGCCACACCTACATTCTAAATTGTGGGTGTGGCCATATCAATCTCATTGTCCCAACGCCAGTTTATATACCTTTATGGGCTATTAACTCCTTAGGTGCTACAGAAATTTCCAAAGCACTGTTTTGCACTCTAGCAGCCAAGAGGTTAATAGTTTTATACTAGCTTGTTACATCTTAACTGTATTTTCTGTTCCATAAAACCGTGTATGGGACTGAGGGTAGGGTCATCTGAGGAGTAGTGACATGGCCATGGGCAGATTTAAGATGGCCTTAACCCTTTGAGTGCCAGAGGGGTACCCTCTGGCACTCAAAAGGGTTAAAGTGACTTGTCAAGGGTCACCTGGGATGTCAGTTTGGCACTGGGGACCCTACTGCATTATTAGACAATTGTGCAGCCCAATTTTACTATTAATTTTAAGGAGAATGGTACAATTGCATGCCACAAATTGTCAATAAGACCTGATGCTTTAAGCGTGCAACCTTGGATTTTAACCCCCTCTAACAGTGTATAACAATGCTGCCGATCAAAGCACAGGCCGAAACAGTGTTTTACAGGCTGTCATGAAAATTCAGAGCACTATTGATCTTAGAGTTCTTTAAAGGGATAGTAATGCTTCAGAATAAAAGCAGCTCCAATTAATCGTCATAGTATATGGGACATGGAGAGTGTTATTTCAATACTGTCAAAGTTGTAGTTCAAGAGTAATTGAATGATAAAGTATCCTCCTCCCTCCCCTTTGACTGATGTAACACTGCTCACCTCAGAGCAGCAAGACTGTCCAGATGGATCTCATGGAGGGACAATCTTCAGTGAGCATAAGGACAAACCTGTCAAGGGGGGCAGGGTTTTCCTTATGCTCACAGTAAGAAGATTGTCTCTTGCTGTGATCTGTCTGGTCTACAGACCAGATTCTACAGCTGAGGGGAGGTGGCTTATGCTAGGTAAAAGGGACGGGAGGGGGATACTTTATCATTCAATTATTCTTGAACTACAACTCTGACAGTATTAAAATAATGCTCCCTATGGCCAAATACTATGAAGTGAAACATTAATATCCCTTTAAGCCATTCGTGCACAAATTTTTTATAGTTGCTGTGTCACAAAATCTCATGTGTCTTTCAGTCTGAGCACAGTGGAGGGGTTGTTATGTGGAAGAGTATAGAACAAGCAGGTTTAACCCCTTGGGTTCTAGAGCTGTATCAGGTGCATTGGATTGGAGACATCTATACCATCCAAGGAGTTAAAGAGGAGTGGGCCCCATCACTATTTTATTTTTTTTTAAGGACAATATCACTGAGAGTGGGGGGGGGGGTAGAAATTGCAATAATTCACCCAAAATGAGGCTGCCTATGCTGCAGAGGTATTAATTGGGTGTCCATATTAAATCGAAAAGACGCACAGGAGTGAAAGAAAAGTGAATGAGTGACTCTCTTGGCTGCTATTGACCTATCAGAAGAAGACTGTGCCCTTTTCTTTTGCATTTATCTATTGCAGTTTTCCCTATAGTGTGTCAAGTTGATGTATTATTAAAAATTCATTTGGCGCCCTTTCACCTCTTCAGCAGATTAAACAATTTCACTTGGATGGCATCATTAACGGGGGCCCTGCGTTTAATGATGATTTCTCTAAAAGGCCACAGAGATTCGATTTTAAGCTAACAGATTTATTGCACTATTATAACATATCGTAAAAATCTAGAACCTCCTGCAATCCTGTCGTAGGGCAGAAAAGACTTATCTGTGTGAGAGTTAGAGGTATATAATAACCCTTTGAATTCCAAAGAGTTACACAACGCATTGCAAAGCGATGCATTGCGAACCTGTCTGGCACTCACACGGTTAACCCACTGGATTGCAGAGCACTGGAGATATCTGTACTAGCCAATGGATTCTAGTTGTATTTAAAGGAAAATTTACACAAAATATAATGTACTGTAATGCAAGGAAAGGCAATCTTTGATGCTCCAGTGGCTGACCTGATATGGTGGAAGTTTTAGTTCTCAACAGCTGCAGAGCCAAAGGTTGCCTGCCATTGCTCTTGTGAATCTTATCATAACCCATACCCCCCAACGTTTCAGATGGCCTAAGAGGGACACTTTTGTTTTAGATGGTGTGTATGGGGGTGTTCGGCTGGTGGGCGGTGCATTACCGATAATTTTTAAGCTATTTCAAGACCTCTTGACATCTCTTTTGTGTAATTGAATAATGCATTTACAGCAAGACTAAAGTATTTTATTTACACAGAATAATTTAGAAACACATATATTGAAGATTAATTGCACATTTATTTGAGTTTTATTGCTGTGGAGCAATGTGATACACACTATTTATTGTATAGAGGGACAAAAGGGTAGAAAGGAGGGACAGAGGGATTTGGATCTCAAAAAGGGACTGTCCCTCCTAAAGAGGGACACTTGGGAGGTATGCTTAACATCTTGCATGTTAGAGTGGTCTACAAAGCATTGCACCAGAGGCCTTTCGAACATTCAAGGGGTTAACTGAGCCCTAGGAATGCGTTGTTGTTTATTTGTATTCCAGATTAACCTAAGGTAGTAGGTTTACTTTATGTAGGAGTCAAGTATATCACATATTTTCTTTTGCATTATATTTGCAGTTTCCGCTATATAGTGATTTCTGTTGAAATCTGCCTCTAGGTCGCACCTCACAACAAACAGTAGTATTCAATAGTCCTGACAGGCTCATAAGTGTCACTAGTCTTTATCAGACTGCAAACTGAAACAACTAGAGATCAGTTGCAAATAAATAAGTGTATAGATATCCACAACTGCTGTTTGATGGATACCTTTCTAGGTAAGTTCTTCTTTTAACTTTTGGAGTGCCAAAGGTACGTGCCATGAATTGATCTGCAATGCATTGCGTATCCAAATTCAGATTTGCGACACTTATTTTCTAGGGTAAAGTTCCCCTTTAATAAAGACTCCTGACTGTTACAGAAACGTCGACCTTAATTATGCTTTTTCACATTACTATTAAAACTCATCTTTGTAATTCTGTGCTTATGTTTTATGCAGTGGCGTAACAATAGGGGTCACTCTCAGGGGCCCGGCCGCCCCCTGCGACCCACTCCCCACGCGCCCCTAGCAACCTATAGAACAAGGCAGCACAGCTGATCTCCCGGCGGCCGGCACTCTAGTCACACAGAGCGGCGATGACATAATCTCCCGGCGCTCTGCATTACTAACAACCGCGCGGGAGTTCCAATCAGAGGTCTGTGCCGAAATCACACACCGCTAGACCACCAGGGACTCAAGGTAGGAAGGGAGGGGTCAGTAGCGGGCATTGTGGAGAATGAGGGGCATTCTGGTAGGGGCAATGTGGAGATTGAGGGCCAGTGTAGAGAATGTGGGGCATTGTGGATGATGAGGGGCATTGTGGAGACTGAGGGGCAACGTGGAAGGGACATTGTGATGGGGGCATTGTTGAAGGGGCAATGTGGAGAATGAGGGGCAATGTGGAAGGGGCAATGTGGAGAATGATGGGCATTGTGGAAGGGGCAATGTGGAGATTGAGGGGCATTGTGGAAGGGGCAATGTGGAGATGAAGGGCATTGTGATGGGGGCAATGTGGAGAATGAGGAGCATATTGATGGGGACATTGTGGAAGGGGCAATGTGGAGAATGGTGGGCATTGTGGAAGGGGCAATGTGGAGATTGAGGGGCAATGTGGAGAATGAGGGGCATTGTGGAAGGGGCAATGTGGAGAATGAGGGGCATTGTGATGGGGGCAATTTGGAAGGGGCAATGTGGAGAATGAGGGACATTGTGGAAGGGGCAATGTGGAAGGGGCAATGTGGAGAATGAGGGACATTGTGGAAGGGGCAATGTGGAAGGGGCATTGTGGAAGGGGCAATGTGGAGAATGAGGGGCATTGTGGAAGGGGCATTGTGCAAGGGGCAATGTGGAGATGAAGGGCATTGTGATGGGGGCAATGTGGAGAATGAGGAGCATATTGATGGGGACATTGTGGAAGGGGCAATGTGGAGAATGGTGGGCATTGTGGAAGGGGCAATGTGGAGATTGAGGGGCAATGTGGAGAATGAGGGGCATTGTGATGGGGGCAATGTGGAAGGGGCAATGTGGAGAATGAGGGACATTGTGGAAGGGGCAATGTGGAAGGGGAAGTGTGGAGAATGAGGGGCAATATGGAGAATGAGGGGCATTGTGGAAGGGGCATTGTGGAGAATGAGGGGCATTGTGGAAGGGGCAATGTGGAGAATGAGGGGCATTGTGGAAGGGGCAATGTGGAAAATGAGGGGCATTGTGAAAGGGGCATTGTGGAGAATGAGGGGCATTGTGGAAGGGGCATTGTGGAAAATGAGGGGCATTGTGGAAGGGGCATTGTGGAAAATGAGGAGCATTGTGAAAGGGGCATTGTGGAGAATGAGGGGCATTGTGGAAGGGGCAATGTGGAAAATGAGGGGCATTGTGGAAGGGGCAATGTGGAGAATGAGGGGGAGAATGAGGGGCATTATGGAAGGGGCAATGTGGAGGTGGCCAATGTAGTTGAGGGAGGCCAATGTGGTAGGGGGGCCCATGGCAATTCTTGCACCAGGGCCCGGTGGCTTCTAGTTACGCCTCTGGTTTTATGTTAATACATGTGCTGTTTTTTAGAAGCTTGGGAAAAGGAATCTATTGTTACTCTCTTTACTTGTGAGTGAGTGTCCCTTTTTAGGAGGGACAGCCCCTCTTTCAGAACCAAATCCCTCTGTCCCTCTTTTCCACCTTGGAGTCCCTCTTTTTAGAAGATCAGACTGTGTGGCGCTGCTCCCCAGCAACAAAAACTCACATTAATGTTTGTTTATACTTCAGTATATGTGTTTATAAATTACTCTATGTAAATGAAATACTTTGGTCGTGTCCTGAATAATTTATTCAGTTACACAAAGAGCTGTCAAAAGTCATGAAATAACCTAAAAAGTCTCATGATTGTCAAGCTCACCAGCCTTGCCCCCAGCAATACCACCTAAAGCAAGTGTCCCTCTTTGGCAATTTGAACTGTTGGGCGGTATGGTGAAGAGTCCGTAATCTGCTCTGTAAGAAAGAACGGAATGAGAAGAGTGCAAAGAAACTCGCTTCCCCCATCCGATTAACTCATCACTTGGAATTGTATCCCCTTAACGACCGACCGTTCGGAGCAGCGCGGTCAGTTAAGGACCACGGAGCATTTTTTTTTTCCTTTGGTCCTTATGGTTCCAGACTCCGGGGGGAGCTCGGAATTCCATGACGGTTATAGTATGTCATGGGTCATTAACTCAGATCGATCCATGACGTACTATGACCGTCAAGGGTCATTAAGGGATTAAATATGTTAGGCTCAATAAAGATTTAGTAACTATTATTTATTGGTTGCTAGTATATTTTGAAATTATGGTAGGGGAAGGAAAGCTGAGATCCTCCAACTGGTGTCAGACTCAGAGGACATCGACTGGAGCCAGTTGCCCAGCCCTCTGCATTAGGTTTATCAGTGGCACGGAGCAAATAACTACACCACAGGACAGATATACCAAAAGCTGGGGAAGCGCTCACTGACTGGCTATCTTGTATCCTATCAGAGGAGTGTCACCTCATATATATTAATGCAATTAATCCCGCCGATACATATACATGCACCACAACACTTGACCAGGCCATCTAGTTGCATCATTAATTATAACACTTCTGAAGTAAGAGTAAAGAAAATGAAAGGGATAGTAATATTTCATTTTACCTTTATTTTATTTTGTAGGCATTAAAAAAATGAAGAACAATATAAGTCTTATCTCTCAAACCTTTATGGTTTGAGAGATATTCACAAGTAAAGTTTCCCCTCCCGCCCCTTTTACCCAGTGTAAGCCATCTCTTCTCAGATGTGGAATCCAGTCCATAGACCAGACAGATAACAGAAGGGGACAATCTTCTTCCTATGAGAACAATGATAGCTCTGCCCCCCTTGACAAGTTTTTCAGGTTTTTCCCTTATCTTAATTGAAGATTGTCCCTCTCTGCAGTCTACCTGGGCACCTCCCTTCTGATCTGGCTGAGCAGTTTTACATCAGTAAAAGGGGCGGGAGGGGGATACTTTGTCATTGAATTACTCTTGAACTACAACTCTGACAGGATTGAAATAACACTCTCCAAAGTCCAAATACTATGATGATTAATTAGAGCTGCTTTTATTATGAAACATTACTATCCCTTTAAGGGCTTTGGGACTTGGTCATTTACAGTTCACTTAAAAAATGTCACAGGCAAAAGAGTGTGCTACTACCTGGTGCATTAACCATGCCACCGTGATTAAAATGGCGACTTGAGACTCTTGCACGGCATGAAAGCAAGAGATTCTCATGAAACCTCGCCCCGCATGAATGTCTTACTTGGAGTCTGATAGATTACAGCTTCCCCATACTACAGTTGACATTTTAATCACGGCGACATGGTTAATGCGACGTGTAGTCTCACGATCTTTTGCGTGCAACATTTTTAAAGGATACCATCTTTTACTACCGGACATTGCCTAGCATTTGCCACTCCTTGGATGCAAAGTCATAAAGAGTAACAGATGACACAAAGCAGCAATTCTGTACCTAGGAGGGGTATACAAATCTGTCATTTACATAGTTAACCCTTTGAATGCCAGAGGGGTATGCAACGCATTATAAAATATATATTATATACGATTCATTTATTTTCAGATTGCGTAGTATCTGCAAAGTTCTGAAACCTCCGGTGTTGTCATATCTAGTGAAGAACACTAATAACAGATAATGTAATGAACAATTGCGAAACGAGTTTCCATTATCCTGCTTCCACTCTTACCTTATTTGATGAAATTCCTCTAAGTTTCTCAGCGCTCTATTAGTTTTTAAAGGCCAACTGCAATTGATGGAAAAACGGGTTGAAGTTCCTTTAATACATATCAAAAATAGTTGCAATAATGAATCATTCTGGTTTCTGCACATTCTATAATTTTGAAAAGCTATTTTATGAGCTTATTGGTGCTCATAGTTGTCAAATGGTACCAATTCATTACATCATAATGGGTATCAATTTTCTTCCATGTCATCATTCTAGTTTAACATGGAGTAAAACTATTTATCTGATGTGTAGTGATTCAGTTTTTACTTTTATATTTTCATTAACTACTTTCAAGAATGTCTTTTATATGTAAGACAAATCAATGTCCTGTTTGTAAATCTTGTATAGTAACACAAAACAGGAGGCTGTTATTTTCACTGCTTTACTCTTCATTTTAAGGAGTTAGTTAAAGGAAAATTAATAGTAAAATATAACTTTCTGTCATATGAAATAAACTGCTTGTGGTATATTCAGATTCAAATTTAAACTTGTAGACCTTGACAGAATTGTAATTATATGATACTGAGTACACTGTTTTTCAGCAGACTTGGGGAAGCTAATGTACTTTGAACTACTCACTTCCTGTCAAGTACCTCCCTGGATATATAGAGCAGGGGAGACATGAAGAAGGAGAGGGTTAGGAAATGAGGTAATTGTGGGTGGGCTGAGTTAGGGGTAAAGAGAGGTAAAGACAGGAAGTAGGCCCTTTTTTTTTACTAAAGACTGAAGGTGAAGCACCTGCCCGCCCTCCCTTATGATATAGGTTACGGCGGTGTGATATTGACGGTTGTTTGGAGAGTTAAAATTTAAATGGAAAATAAGTGATGATGTTTCCTTAGATAGATAACCCAAAGGAAGTATGCCCCGGACTGTTGTCGCGGGAGATAACGTTACACGTTTGGAGGCTAGTTTGGAATGGCCTAAATGGGGTAATTGTTGAAATCGTTGGTAAAGAATGTTGGTTAGTATAAGTATGAAGCATGGGCCCGGACGATTTGGCCATGCAGTGGAAGGGGTTAACAGTTGGGATAGCTGTATGTATTCAGCTAAAATGTATACCTGGGTTATGTGTTAAGGTTTGAATATAGTTATGTATATGTGAACATACCATGTTGGTATTAATAAACTGGCCTGTTCATATCCATTTAAGTTGTTGGTGTTATTCATTTGCTATACCCTTTTCCTTCTTCATGTTTTATACAGTAGAATACAGCATCCTGACCAGAATGTGAGAAGTGCAAGTAGACTTTCTTCCCCAGCCTTCTTAAAAATACAGCATGCAATATCCCAAATCTTCACATTATATCACAATATAAAGCAGCACTAACCATGTTTGTACAAGCCTGGCACAGTCATGCTTGAAAAATAACAAATGAAAGGGATAGTAATGGTTTCACAATAAAAGCAGCTCCATTTAATCTTCATGGTGTTTAGGCCATGGAGAGTGTTATTTCAGTACTGTCAGAGTTGTAGTTCAAGAGTAATTGAATGATAAAGTATCCCCCTCCCACCCCTTTTACTGATGTAATACTGTTCAGCTCAGAGCAGCAAGGTGGTATCCAGATGGCTTGCAGAGAGGGACAATCTTCAGTGAATAAAAGGGAAAAACATGTCGAGGGGGCAAAGTTTTCCTTATACTCACAATAAGAAGATTGTCATTTGCTGTGAGCTCTCCGGTCAAGAGACCAGATTCCACATCTGAGGAGATGTGCTTACATTAGGTGAAAGGGGCAGGAGGGGATACTTTATCGTTCAATTACTCTTGAACTGCAACTCTGACAGTACTGAAATAACACTCTCTATGGCCCAAATACTATGATGATTAATTGGAGCTGTTTTTGTGAAATATTACCATCCCTTGAAATCAGATCTTTAAAGGGCAGCATATGAAACTCCGAAATTATGGTAAGTTTTCCATTCTACACACTTACTTTTGGATTGATATTGTGCATTTTGTTTGATTCTCTGAAAGAACTTAGTATGGGTTGGTAGCACATAGAAGACAGACTGTGTAACTACAATTTTTTAACAACTTGAGTAGCAGTGGTAGTGGTGGTGATGATGAAGATGGATGTGGGGGCTCTATGACTTTTGTCACCTCCAACTAATTCACGGTTATCTGTAGGGGAGGGTTGACCGGGGGGGGGGGGTGGATGGGGACAATCACCCTCTGGACCTGTTATATGTCTGGACTAATGGGCCACTGCCTCACTCAGTCTCCCACTTAAGGCTGTAAATGGAGCTACACTAGAGATACCACAGAGCTGACCTTTGAAATGGAGTTACACTAGTGATACTACAAAACTACAATCCAAATGAAGCTACACACTAGTGGAACAAAAACCATTTCCCTTGTAAGCTCTGTGGTATCACTAGTGTAGCTTTACTTACATTGTAAGCTTTGTAGTATCACTAGTGTGGCCCTAGCTCAACTGTAAGCTACATGGTATCACTTACTTTACTTCACAAGATTAATGGCGATTATAAAACTAACAAAAAGTGTAGGCTGGGACAGTGGGCTCAAACGATAGAAGAAATTGACAACTTGATTGTAGTTGCCCCCCCCTAGTCCACAGGTTGCCAGCCCTCCCCTTGTTATCCTCCTCTATGCTTTGCATATGCATGACAGCAGTGGAGATATGAGTGTTATTGTATCAGAGGAAAATGTTGTCCTGCTCCCTGAGACATATACAATGCTATTATTATGTGCCCCTCTATCTTGTCCACTTTTAGAACTGCTTCTACTGCCTAGATGTGATTATCTTTCCCTTGCTTACATGGTTGTTAAAGAGACAACAGAAAGCACCATACTTAGCTCTTGGATCTTGAGTGAACTATCTGTATAGTCGAGATTTTATAGACTGAGGAGCTCTTGATGGACTAATTGTTACAGTTTTCTGACACTCAGACCAGGGTATGAAGTAAAAACACAGTTTTTTTGAATCAGGATGATAAACAGTGCCCCTAGGGGCCAGCACAGGTAAGAACAGTATTGACAAATACAGACAAGGTATGTGTAATACAAGCAGGAGTATAAGTACAAATATAGACTGGAGTAACCCCAAAGGGTTAACAGGAGCAACTGGAGAAACTCAGGCTTAGATTGGCCAACACCCAGGATAGATATCAGTCTCTGGATAACAGTCTCTTAAATGTAGAGCAAGGAGTAAGGTGTCAGCACTGTATCACTCTCCAGGTAGAAACGGGGAGCACCCCTGTTGCGCTGAGCTGAGCCAATACCACCACCGTGGGCTAGGAGGAATGCTACTGCCAGAGCTGAAGTAACCAGAATAGGAATCGCCCACAATGAGACTAGTAAATGACCCTGCGTATGCCAACTGGATTGTGCCAAGACACCCTTGGGATGCCACAATAGATGGTTGCTGCACAAGCTACAGGGAGCCGATGCACTAGGCAGTGCAGGTGGAAATGTACACTCTGAGTGAATGAGAAACGGAGCCAGGACACCCTTCCGGTGTCGCACGGAATCCTATAGCAAGAGCGAACAGGCTACCGGCGCCAACCGGCGTGGTCACGGTGCACCCCGAACACCAGACAGGCGGAGCTCTGCAAGGAATAGTATGGCATCAATAGGCGACTCAGAGTGTAACGGCTCAACGGACCAACAGAGGCTTGGCAAGCTAAACAAGTGGCATGTAACCGGAGACTATAGGCACTGCACGGGTTAATCTGGTACATACAGAAGAGCACCGCTCAGCAAAGCAGATGGCAGGCAACCTCAGGCTACAGCTGAAAGAGCGAGAGAGGATCAGCGAAAACAGTTCAGAATGTCGCCAGAGCGACCGGAGGACACTGGAACTGCAACCGGACAGGAGCGGTGGATACAGCCGCAGGAACGTCAACCGGAGAACGGGTCAATCACAGAGCAGGGTCGTCAGCCAGAACCGGGTCAATCACGGAGCAGGGTCTTCAGCCAGAACCGGGTCAATCACGGAGCAGGGTCTTCAGCCAGAACCGGGTCAATCACGGAGCAGGGTCTTCAGTCAGAACCGGGTCAATCACGGAGCAGGGTCGTCAGCCAGAACCGGGTCAATCACGGAGCAGGGTCGTCAGCCAGAACCGGGTCAATCACAGAGCAGGATCGTCAGCCAGAACCGGGTCAATCACGGAGCAGGATCAGAAGAGGAGTCAGCCAAGCCAGATCGGTACACAGGAGACACTGGAACTCAGCAACGAGACGCAGGAACGGGAACACCACAAAAGGGCAACTGACAAGTGCCCAAGAGCCAGTATAAAAAGGAACATCCTGGGCGGGCCAATCAGCCTCCTCCAATGCAAAGGTAACACAGCCATAGATTGACAGGGAATCACGGGGACCGTGATGCTAATACTACTAGTATTACTACTATAACTACTAGTACTGCTACAACTACTACAACTACTACTACTACTGCAGCTACTACTATAACTACTTCTACTACTGCTACTAATACAATTACAACTACTACTGCTGCTACTACTATAACTACTACTACTGCTACTACTACTACTATTACTACAACTACTACTACTGTATCACGGTGCCCGTGATTGCCTCCAGTGTTTATTGCTGTAACAGCGACATTGTTATTTCCTGGCTGTCGCTCTATGCAAGTCGCTGTTCTTATAGGTCACTCGTTTTGTGATGTCATCTCTCCGCCCATCTGCTAGGCCTTAAAAGCCTCAGCATATCAGGATACCAGTGCCCTTTCGTGGTGTACCTGAGCCTAGTGCTGTGTTGGTCCATTACTGTTCCTGTGTATTACTCCAGCTCTGTCTGACTACCCGATCTGGCTCTGACTCCTGGCTACGTCTGACTACTTGTTCTGGCTCTGACTCCTGACTACGTCCGACTACCCGATCCAGCTCTGACTCCTGGCTACGTCCGACTACCAGATCCGGCTTCTGACTCTTGGCTACTTCTGACCTCTCTCCCTCTGTTGCATTCCGGTTCCGATTGCTAGCCTCGGCTACCCAGCCCGACTACTGTGATCCTTGCTGTCTGGGCCTACCTTCCCACGCTTGCTACCCGTTAGCAGTGCTTATCGGTCAGTCTGTGTCACTGACCCCCCATGATCTGTCTGGTTTGGGCACTGCCTCGGTCTGTCTATGTCAGTGATGTCCTGTGTGCTGTCCGGTCCCAGTGTTACCTCACATAGCCTTCTAGGAGCCGTTTTGCCTTGCCTATGGTATACCCTAGAGGTAGGGTATAGTTGCGCTGCGATTCGCCTGCTTGGTGTGACTAACAATTCTGGAACAAACCAACTGCTCCATACGGAACAAATAAAAAAATCCCATAATTCCGTTGATTAAAATGTTTCATAGCTAAATAGTAAATTAGCTTGAAAAAAAGACATAAGTCCATTAAGTTTAACCTTTTCCACAGGTTGATAGAAAATTATAATTACATGATCCTTTCTGACTCCAAGATAGCTCTTAGTCTATTTACAAGAACTTCCTATTTAACCTTCTAATACATAGTATAACCCCGTATGTGCCTTCCTGCTAGAAATGTATTTAAAGGGATGGTAAGGTTTCACAAAAAAAATCAGCTCCGATAATCTTCATGGTATTTGGGACATGGAGTGTTATTTTAATTCTGTCAGAGCTGTAGTTCAAGAGTAACTGAATGATAAAGTATCCCCCTCCCGCCCCTTTTACTGATGTAACACTGCTCACCTCAGGACAGAAAGGTTGTGTCCAGATGGCTTGCAGAGAGGGACAATCATCAATTAGCATAAGGGAAAATTCTGAAAACCCTGTCAAGGGGAGCATGGTTTTCATTGTTCTCACAGTAAGAAGATTGCCCCTTGCTGTGAGCTGTCTGGTCTTAGGACAAGATTCCACATCTGAGGGGAGGAGCTTACACTAGGTAAAAGGGCAGGAGGGGGATACTTTATCATTCAATTACTCTTGTACTACAACTCTGACATTACTGAAATATCACTCTCTATGGCTCAAATACTATGAAGATTAATTGGAGCTGTTTTTCTTTAGAGACATTATTATCCCTTCAAGCTTTTCTTAAATGTATCCATTATATCTGCCATTACCACATCCCTCGGGTTTACTGATATGAGATAAAGTATGTGAAATGAACTGATCAAGGAAAAACATTTATTTAATTCATTCTATAGATATTTCTTAAACCATTTGGGTCCCAGAGGGGTACACAGCGTACTGCGAAGTTATGCGTTGCGTACCACTCTGGCACTCAAAGGGTTAAGTCTGAGTGCCGGAAAGGTATCCAACGCATTGCAAAGGACTCAAAGGGTTAATATGCTATAAACAGGGCTTAAAACTTGAAGTCCTTTGCTACTAGCCAGGCATGAAAAGTTACTCGCCACTGCAAGCCATAATATACCCACCAGGGCTGAATTTCTACTCGCCAGGGCTAAATTTTCACTCGCCATTGGCTAGTGGCAAGTGGAAATTTTGAGCCCTGCTATAAATAAATATTATTCAAATGTTATTCAAATCTGGCTGGTGTACAAGGGCAAACTGCACTGCACTGTAGTAGACAAATGCAAATTTCCCATATTCCCACATATTTAACCCCTTGAATGCTAGGAAGGCTTCAACACATTGCTTCTCAATACGCCAAAGGCCTTGCTAGCATTCACTAAAAGTTGAGATCTCCTTTTAAATCAATGGGAATTAGTGGGATTTTTATTAGACCCCTACTGTGCAGTTTGTTTGCTCCAGAATTACTCCGGGTTTGGAGGCTGGGTATAAACAAGATGATAAAGAGGAGATAAATTATCCAGTGTGATACACTATCCAGTTTCCCTGTTTTTCTATGGAGCCTATGTCCTAAGACGTCTCAACATAGATAGACGTCAGTGCATAAAATAACATGGGAATTGCATACCTCCCAACATTTCAAATTGCCAAAGATGGACACTTGTGCTTTAGGGGTTGTTGCTGGGGGTGTGGCTGGTGGCTGGGGCATTACTGAGAATTTTTAGGTTATTTCATGACCTATTGACACCTCCCTGTGTAACCTAATACATGACTTATAACAAAACCAAAGTATTTTATTTACACAGACTACTTTATAAACACATATATTGATGTTTACACAAACAATAATGTGAGTTTTATTGCTGTAGAGCAATGTGATACACTTTTATACAAACCACACAGTCTGATCACCTAAAAAGAGGGATATCAGGGTGGGAAAGAGGGACAGAGGGATTTGGGTCTAAAAAAGGGACTGTCCCTCCTAAAGAGGGACACTTGGGAGGTATGGAATTGGATAATTCATCATACTGGAAATTGTATCACATCTTTATCACACCTGAATGCATAACCCCCACCCTTTGTTATTTTTAAAGATAGGTTTTAACCCTTTGAGTTCCAGAGGGGTGCACAACACGTTGCTTCAGGTTATCCCCCTTGGAATGCTGCACAGGCATCCAAAGAATTGCTTTGCAAGTACCCTTATGTATTAACCCAGTTAGCATTAGGAGAGAAAACGTAGGATATAAAAAAATGTCCTTTTTTCTCCATCAAGATGTTGTTGTCTTAAAGGAAAATTAGGATTAATTAAATAGAGCATGTAATGCGTATGAGAGGAATGAAAAACAACAGGGTGTTGGTTAGTTGTAGTCTAATAACCTCTCTCCCTGGGTGCACTGTGAGGTATGTGGTTACTTCTTACAGGGAAACGCGGGCATCCACCTGGGAAGAGAGGTCATTAAAGAGCAATGAGTGAAAATGGAGGGAAGGATATAATGTGGTCAATTTACAAAGCTCTGATGTGGAAATAATCACATGCTGTACTGACACATAACCTTGATCTGTATGCCTAATCTCCCAAATGAAAACCTGTAAGCCTCTTTAAACTATTGTATTATATATGCTCTAACAAATATTGACCATTGACATCCACCTGTGATCAAATATGACTGTGGTCAAGTCATTCACATTTTAAACCTATTTCCCTTATTGAAACCTAAATAAATGACTACTGCTTGTGGAAAGGGACATTTTAAAGGGATAGTAATACTTCATTTTATCTGTATTTTATTTTGCATTACAAAAACATGAAAAACGATATAAGTCTTATCTCTCAAACCTTTATGGTTTGAGAGATATTCACAAGCAAAGCTTCCCCCTCCTGCCCCTTTTACCTAGTGTAAGCCATCTCTTTTCAGATATGGAATGCAGTCCATAGACCAGACAGATAACAGCAGGGGACAATCTTCTTCCTATGAGAACAATCTAAACCCTGCCCCCCTTGACAAGTTTTTCAGGTTTTTCCATTATCTTAATTGAAGATTGTCTCTCTTTGCAATCTAACTGGGCACCTCCCTTCTGATCTGGCTGAGCAGTGTTACATCAGTAAAAGGGGCAGGAGGGGGATACTTTTTCATTTAATTACTCTTGACCTACAACTCTGACAGAACTGAAATAACACTCTTCAAAGTCCAAATACTATGATGATTAATTAGAGCTGTTTTTATTATGAAACATTACTATCATTTTAATATACAGACATACCTGGCATTCACTGGGGTTGCATGGTCCAGGGTTCATCACCTCAGGCTCACACCTGTTCCAGTTTTTGGCAAGGAACTAATTTAAAGGGATAGTAATACTTAAATATTACTAATCCCTATAGCAAAGTACTACTTAAAAAAAACATATTGCCCCCATTGTCATTTCTTCTAAAGTTGCCCTCTCCCTCCTCCTTCCCCGTAGTCAGCGTTGTAGCTGACTGCAGGAAAGAAAGTTGTACGACTTTCAGGCGGCTCTCCAGCACAGCCGGATCGCGTTACTAAAAAACAAATCTTTCACTAAAATGATCTTCTACGTGTGCTTGGTTTGCAAGCACACGTAGAAGACCGCTTTAGTGAAAGTTTTTTTTTTTTAATTAACGCGGTCACTGCTGTGCTGCAGAGCCTCCTGATGATCTCTGACCGGATTTCCCTGAGTCAGCTAGAATGCTGACTACGGGGAAGGGGGAGGGAGAGGGCAACTTTAGAAGCGATCATGTCTCAAACCATAAAGGTTTGAGAGATAACACTGGGGGCAATACGTTTTTTTAAGTAGTACTTTGCTATAGGGATTAGTAATACTTAAGTATTACTATCCCTTTAAGGCTGGATTCAAATACAGGAGATAAGTGATACCTCCTGTTTTATCAAAAATTTCCCTATTGAAGTATATGGGAAATCTGGAGATAAAAACAGAGATAAAATAAGCACCTACATTTGAATCCAGCCCCTAATCCTGTAGAAAAAAATTGTTTATTTGTGGCGCAACGGTTTTTGGGATCTATATCTGACAGAGGACAAGCAGCCAGACCTCCAACATCTCACTCGCAGGGTATACAAAAAAAGACAGAAAATGTATATTACAAAAGGTCAGTGCTGACCTGGATACTTATTTAAAAGAGCAGAACATAGAGGGCTATGTACGTTAGTATTGGTATTAATATTTAGTTAGTGCTTGTTGATCCAGGGAGAAATCTGATTGCTATTTGGAATCAAGAAGGAATTTTCCCCCCATTCAAGGCAGAATTTTAAATTGCCGTATTGAGGGTTTATTTTGCCTTCTTTTGGATCAACGATGGTAAAGAGGAATAGGAAAAGGGTTTTTTTTCAACCTAAATTACTATGTTACTAATTTAATCCTGTGGTCAGATAGTTGAGGAAGAGGGAGACTGTCCTTGATGCACAACTCACCACTGCGATTGTTTTACCAAAGAATATGAAATGTGTGATATGGAAAGTGAGATTTAATCCAGTATAGCCAGTTTGACATATTTGCAAGCCTTGAGTTTAATTTCAGGTATAGCAGGTGATGAAGAAAAAGGTCTGATTTAGTCAAGTCCATCAATTGATATGCATACCTGTACAAGAACAAGCAATATGGAGAACCAAGGCCACTGAGCAAACAGTGACTATACGAGTGGTTTTATGGTTAACCAGAAAACTCATGAAAGACGCTAAGTAAAGAGCCTAAAGCATAACAATATTTAGCAAAATCAAGTGGGTGTTAAAGACATCTTCCAGGCTTGGCATGCAGTATATTAAAGACATCTGTAGTATTTAAGTTATGAAAGAGATCCCAAAGAAATGTCTATATTTGGGGCCACTTTCTGTAATTTTGCTAAGGGCCTCATTAAACTTTTTTTTAGCGCAAAGGGTTGTGGAGCAGAGTTGACCTAGAAAAAGTTAACAGTGTTAGGTAAATATATAGTAGCCCAGTATAAAATAACAAACAAAAAAAATCTACTTTGTTTTTGATTACATTCATTTTCTTTCTTGCAGAAACCACAGTGGAACAGGAAGTGACACCATGGTATATGTACGTCCATACACTATCCACATTCAAGAGCAACCATCGCATGAGGTTGTTGGTAAACTGCTTTCTGTGCAACCAAAGGTCACTTTCTTAGACATAAAGGTACAGTTGAGTTGTTTTAAACTTTTTGTTCAGTAAATCAATAATGTACATACTAGCAAGAGTTATTGTACCTTTTTCTGCAGTATAACCCCTTATGACTTGTGTTCTATTTGAGTTAACTTTGTCTCCTGACGAGTCAGAGACTTTACTGACTATAACTTGGTTTATATTGACATGCTCACTGGGATTTCCATTCCCAGACTACTTTTCCTGCTGGAACATCTACACAAACCTCATGAGATACGAAAATGTTCCTGAATGGCTTTGATATCAAATTAAACCTGCAAATTTGGCAGGTGTTTTGGAAACTAATTCTACTGAGCTGAATCAGAAATATGGTTTGTGCTGTAACACTTTAAATGATTATGTGATTTGAGAATGCAGGGAAGCCAATTGGGTGTCACCTTTATGATGAAGTTAATTAGTAGCTGATTATTAATTAACTAGTTGAACAGCCTGTTACACGGGCCACAGTGCCACTGCCACCCGGTCGTGGAGCAGTCACACGCAGTAGAGACTGCCCGCGCCGCGGCTGATACAGAGCTGGACGCTCCTTCGGAGCTCCCAGCTCTGTATCAGCCGCGCCGCAGGCAGCCTCTACTGCGCATGACTGCAGCACGCGCAGCAGTGTCTACTGCGCATGTTGCGGCGTTACACACGATTTAGCGAATTATTATATAGGATTATTACAGACAAGTTGAAGAACCCGTTACACAGGCCACAGTGCCACTGTCATCCGGTTGCAAGGCAATCATGCATAGTAGCGACTACCCACGCCGTGGCTGATACAGTGCCAGCCGGTTGAGGTGCAGTCATGCTCAGTAGAGACTGCCTGAGCCGCAGCTGATACAGAGCTGGAGGATCCTTCAGAGTGCGCTGCTCTGTTTCAGCCTCATCACTGGCAGTCTCTACTGCGCATGACTGCATCTTTACAAACTTTGTAGCTAATTATTATATAGGAGGATGAATAGCTTGTGTCAGTAATGCACATTTTGAGTTTTACTTTGAAGTATAGGAGGAGTCTCAGGGTAATTACCTTTTCATGTTACTGGAAACTTTTGAATAGGATTGAGAGATATTAAAAAATCAGGACAGGTTTGATTTGGGACATTGTTTTCATTAGAAATCAAGACTTATGTAGATGGAAGTTTATTTGCACACCTGCTTTCAAGCAGAAAAGGGAAGAGTTCTAAAGTTTTTTAAGCAGAAATTGTCCTACCACTTATAAGTGACATCCAAAATCATAACTGGCTGCAATGTACTCTCTTAACTTGTAGATTCGGATGGTGCTCTATGAATCATATTTTAAGTTTCTATTGTGCCCCAATGTGATTACCCAAAGGTGCTAAACTGAACCATAAAATATTCCTGTTTTTATTTTAGAAATTATCCTCCCAATTTCTGATTTAGCTTGAATGAAATTGAGGCCTTAACCTGATGTGTTGAATACTTATCTGGCACTCAAATAATTAATGGGAACTTACTCTTCTGTAATATGTTGAGCTTATAAGATGTTTTAATATAAAAACAAATTATCGATGCATTGGGAATATCTTTAGAATACAAGGGGTTATCAGAAGATCTTTCTTTTGAAGATGTCCTTTATACAGTAGTAATATATATATATATTAGTGTTGAGCGAGCATGCTCGGCCGATGCTCGGATCGGCTCGAGCATCGCTCTGCTCGGCACATGGCGGTACTCGTACGAGTACCGCATGTGCTCGCCCGCCATGTTCGGGTCTCCTCCCCGCACGTTTTGCGGCTGCTGCGCAGCCAATAAACGTGCAGGGAGGCTCTGACATCGGTGTAATGCCAGCAGCCATGTTGGCTGCTGGCATTACACTGATTGGCTGGCCAGAACCCGTGGTCAGGTGCTGTATAGCACCTGACCATCGAGTTCGGCTCAGTCTGAGCCAGGGAGACCTGAGGATAGGAAGGGAAAGGCAGTGTAGGGAGGAAAAAAACAAAAATTGTGAAAAAAAAAGAACCAAAAGTCCTTTTTAGGACTACTGTGTGTGGGGGCAGCAGGTTATTTGGTGTGGGGGGAAAAAAACAAAAAAAAAAAAAAAAAAATATATATATTCTGTTTAGTGTGCAAAGTTGCAGATTAGAGCACATTCTGTTTAGTGTGCACAGTTGCAGATTAGAGCACATTCTGTTTAGTGTGCAAAGTTGCAGATTAGAGCACATTCTGTTTAGTGTGCAAAGTTGCAGATTAGAGCACATTCTGTTTAGTGTGCAAAGTTGCAGATTAGAGCACATTCTGTTAAGTCTTCAAACTAAAATATCAAAGTCACGTATTCCATTCAGTGTGCGTCGCCGCAGTTTAGCAGCACATTCTGAGTACTGTGCAGAGTTGCAGAATAGGAAGAAATACTGTTAAGTCTTCAAACTAAAATATCAAAGTCACATATTCCATTCAGTGTGCTTCGCCGCAGTTTAGCAGCACATTCTGTGTACTGTGCAGAGTTGCAGAATAGGAAGAAATACTGTTAAGTCTTCAAACTCAAATATCAAAGTCACATATTCCATTCAGTGTGCTTCGCCGCAGTTTAGCAGCACATTCTGTGTACTGTGCAGAGTTGCAGAATAGGAAGAAATACTGTTAAGTCTTCAAACTAAAATATCAAAGTCACATATTCCATTCAGTGTGCTTCGCCGCAGTGTAGCAGCACATTCTGTGTACTGTGCAGAGTTGCAGAATAGGAAGAAATACTGTTAAGTCTTCAAACTAAAATATCAAAGTCACATATTCCATTCAGTGTGCTTCGCCGCAGTGTAGCAGCACATTCTGTGTACTGTGCAGAGTTGCAGAATAGGAAGAAATACTGTTAAGTCTTCAAACTAAAATATCAAAGTCACATATTCCATTCAGTGTGCTTCGCCGCAGTTTAGCAGCACATTCTGTGTACTGTGCAGAGTTGCAGAATAGGAAGAAATACTGTTAAGTCTTCAAACTAAAATATCAAAGTCACATATTCCATTCAGTGTGCTTCGCCGCAGTGTAGCAGCACATTCTGTGTACTGTGCAGAGTTGCAGAATAGGAAGAAATACTGTTAAGTCTTCAAACTAAAATATCAAAGTCACATATTCCATTCAGTGTCTTTCACCGCCGTTTAACAGCCTATTCTGTGTACTCTGCAGAGTTGCAGAATTATAAGAAATACTGTTAAGTTTTCAAACTCAAATATTAAAGTCACATATTCCATTCAGTGTCTTTCACCGCCGTTTAACAGCCTATTCTGTGTACTCTGTACAGTTGCAGAATTATAAGAAATACTGTTAAGTTTTCAAACTCAAATATTAAAGTCACATATTCCATTCAGTGTCTTTCACCGCCGTTTAACAGCCTATTCTGTGTACTCTGTACAGTTCCAGAATTATAAGAAATACTGTTAAGTTTTCAAACTCAAATATTAAAGTCACATATTCCATTCAGTGTCTTTCACCGCCGTTTAACAGCCTATTCTGTGTACTCTGTACAGTTCCAGAATTATAAGAAATACTGTTAATTTTTCAAACTCAAATATTAAAGTCACATATTCCATTCAGTGTCTTTCACCGCCGTTTAACAGCCTATTCTGTGTACTCTGTACAGTTGCAGAATTATAAGAAATACTGTTAAGTTTTCAAACTCAAATATTAAAGTCACATATTCCATTCAGTGTCTTTCACCGCCGTTTAACAGCCTATTCTGTGTACTCTGTACAGTTCCAGAATTATAAGAAATACTGTTAAGTTTTCAAACTCAAATATTAAAGTCACATATTCCATTCAGTGTCTTTCACCGCCGTTTAACAGCCTATTCTGTGTACTCTGTACAGTTCCAGAATTATAAGAAATACTGTTAAGTTTTCAAACTCAAATATTAAAGTCACATATTCCATTCAGTGTGTTTCAACGCCGTTTAACAGCCTATTCTGTGTACTCTGCAGAGTTGCAGAATAGTAAGAAATACTGTTAATTTTTCAAACTCAAATATTAAAGTCACATATTCCATTCAGTGTCTTTCACCGCCGTTTAACAGCCTATTCTGTGTACTCTGTACAGTTCCAGAATTATAAGAAATACTGTTAAGTTTTCAAACTCAAATATTAAAGTCACATATTCCATTCAGTGTCTTTCACCGCCGTTTAACAGCCTATTCTGTGTACTCTGTACAGTTCCAGAATTATAAGAAATACTGTTAATTTTTCAAACTCAAATATTAAAGTCACATATTCCATTCAGTGTCTTTCACCGCCGTTTAACAGCCTATTCTGTGTACTCTGTACAGTTGCAGAATTATAAGAAATACTGTTAAGTTTTCAAACTCAAATATTAAAGTCACATATTCCATTCAGTGTCTTTCACCGCCGTTTAACAGCCTATTCTGTGTACTCTGTACAGTTCCAGAATTATAAGAAATACTGTTAAGTTTTCAAACTCAAATATTAAAGTCACATATTCCATTCAGTGTCTTTCACCGCCGTTTAACAGCCTATTCTGTGTACTCTGTACAGTTCCAGAATTATAAGAAATACTGTTAAGTTTTCAAACTCAAATATTAAAGTCACATATTCCATTCAGTGTGTTTCAACGCCGTTTAACAGCCTATTCTGTGTACTCTGCAGAGTTGCAGAATAGTAAGAAATACTGTTAAGTTTTCAAACTCAAATATTAAAGTCACATATTCCATTCAGTGTGTGTCACCGCAGTTTAGCAGCCTATTCTGTGTACTCTGAACAGTTGCAGAATAGTAAGAAATACTGTTAATTTTTCAAACTCAAATATTAAAGTCACATATTCCATTCAGTGTCTTTCACCGCCGTTTAACAGCCTATTCTGTGTACTCTGTACAGTTCCAGAATTATAAGAAATACTGTTAAGTTTTCAAACTCAAATATTAAAGTCACATATTCCATTCAGTGTGTTTCAACGCCGTTTAACAGCCTATTCTGTGTACTCTGTACAGTTCCAGAATTATAAGAAATACTGTTAATTTTTCAAACTCAAATATTAAAGTCACATATTCCATTCAGTGTCTTTCACCGCCGTTTAACAGCCTATTCTGTGTACTCTGTACAGTTGCAGAATTATAAGAAATACTGTTAAGTTTTCAAACTCAAATATTAAAGTCACATATTCCATTCAGTGTCTTTCACCGCCGTTTAACAGCCTATTCTGTGTACTCTGTACAGTTCCAGAATTATAAGAAATACTGTTAAGTTTTCAAACTCAAATATTAAACTCACATATTCCATTCAGTGTCTTTCACCGCCGTTTAACAGCCTATTCTGTGTACTCTGTACAGTTCCAGAATTATAAGAAATACTGTTAAGTTTTCAAACTCAAATATTAAAGTCACATATTCCATTCAGTGTGTTTCAACGCCGTTTAACAGCCTATTCTGTGTACTCTGCAGAGTTGCAGAATAGTAAGAAATACTGTTAAGTTTTCAAACTCAAATATTAAAGTCACATATTCCATTCAGTGTGTGTCACCGCAGTTTAGCAGCCTATTCTGTGTACTCTGCAGAGTTGCAGAATAGTAAGAAATACTGTTAATTTTTCAAACTCAAATATTAAAGTCACATATTCCATTCAGTGTCTTTCACCGCCGTTTAACAGCCTATTCTGTGTACTCTGTACAGTTCCAGAATTATAAGAAATACTGTTAAGTTTTCAAACTCAAATATTAAAGTCACATATTCCATTCAGTGTGTTTCAACGCCGTTTAACAGCCTATTCTGTGTACTCTGCAGAGTTGCAGAATAGTAAGAAATACTGTTAAGTTTTCAAACTCAAATATTAAAGTCACATATTCCATTCAGTGTGTGTCACCGCAGTTTAGCAGCCTATTCTGTGTACTCTGCAGAGTTGCAGAATAGTAAGAAATACTGTTAATTTTTCAAACTCAAATATTAAAGTCACTTATTCCATTCAGTGTGTGTCACCGCAGTTTAGCAGCCTATTCTGTGTACTCTGCAGAGTTGCAGAATAGTAAGAAATACTGTTAAGTTTTCAAACTCATATATATTAAAGTCATATATATCGTGTAAGATGAAGAAGGCGGGTAAAAAGGGACGGGGAAGTGGACGTGATCCTGAAAGTTCAGGGCGCGGGTCAGGACGCGGAGAAACTGTGCCTGGTGCCAGAGCACAAGAAAGAAAGACATCCACCATACCTAGCTTCATGTCTGATTTCACAGGGCGTCGCAGGACATCACTCTCGAGGTCCGACCAGTGCGAACAGGTGGTCGGTTGGATGACAGCTGATACTGCTTCCAGTCGGTTAAGCACCACCCTGTCTTCCACCAAGTCCACTCTCAGTAGCCAAGAGTCTGGTCAACATAATCCTCACTCTGATCATCCTTCCTCCCACCATACACGGTCTGGTCAAAGAAGTGATCCCACACTGGGATATAGTGATGAGCTCGTCTCATCACCAATCCTTCATTTGACCCTCTCTCCAAGCACGCTTGCAGAGGAACATGACATCTTGTGCCCTGATTCACAACCTCTAGAGGCTACCCAATCACAAGAAGATGACAGATGTGAACGGCATTTAAGGTCAAAGGAAGTAGTGGATGATGATGATGATGATGATGAGACACAGTTGCCATTAAATCAACCACTATTTCCGTCTCAAGACCTTGTTGAGGAGAATGTTATACAGTTGTCAATGACTGAGTATGTGGTGGGATCAAGACTTGAGGAGGATGATCAGAGTGAGGAAGTGGAGGAGGACTTGGTGGACGATGAGGTGACTGACCCCACCTGGGAAGGTGTAGAGCCGAGCGATGACAGCAGTCCTGAGGGTGAGCCATCTGCAGCACCGCAACAGGCTGGAAGAGGCAGTGGTGTGGCTACAGAAAGAAGGCGGACCGCACCAAACCGGCCCGCAAATGTTCCACGGAGCACCCCCTTGCGTAAATCTACCTTGCCAAGGGGTAGGTGTTCCGCGGTATGGCGTTTTTTTAAGGAAAGTGCGGACGACAAAAGAATTGTAGTTTGCAACCTGTGCCACACCAGAATGAGCCGAGGCATGAACACTAGAAACCTCACCACCACCAGCATGATCCGACACATGGCATCCAAGCACCGTAGTAAGTGGGAGGAACGCCTGGATCGCCCATCTGTGTCTGCAGGCCACACCACTGCCTCCTCTTCCCCTGTTTTCGGTGCCGGCCAATCGCCTGTCGAAGGCGCAGGCCCGCATACCTCCCGCCCTGCACCTGTACCATCTGAAGCACCATCAGCGACCACATCCACTTCCCTGTCCCAGCACAGCGTCCAAATGTCGTTACCCCAGGCATTTGAGCGCAAGAGAAAGTACCCAGCCACCCACCCACAGGCCATAGCACTAACCTCACACCTTTCAAAATTACTGGCCATCGAAATGCTGCCATTTAGGCTTGTGGACACTGAGTCCTTCCGCAGCCTGATGGCAGCAGCTGTCCCTCGGTACGCGGTCCCCAGCCGCCACTACTTTTCCCGGTGTGCCATCCCCGCATTACACCACCATGTGTCCCGTAACATCACCCGTGCCCTGACCAACGCAGTTACTGGGAAGGTCCACTTAACGACTGACACATGGACAAGTGCTTGTGGCCAGGGACGCTACATTTCCCTGACGGCACACTGGGTGAATGTCGTGGAGGCTGGGAGCGACTCGGACCCTGGGATGGCACGGGTGCTACCCACGCCGAGGATTGCGGGCCCTACCTCCATCAGGGTTTCCACCAGCACCTACGTTATTGGCTCCTCCTCCTCCGTTTCCACCTCCGAATTCTCTACACACACCGCCACTCCCCCATCAGCCAGTAGCTGGAAGCAGTGTAGCACTGCAGTGGGGAAGCGTCAACAGGCCGTGCTGAAGCTGATCTGCCTTGGGGACAAACAGCACACGGCCTCAGAGCTGTTGCAGGGGATTAGTCACCAGACCGAGCAGTGGCTCTCGCCACTCAACCTGCAACCAGGCATGGTTGTGTGTGATAATGGGCGTAACTTGGTGGCGGCTTTGGAGCTCGGCAAGCTCACACACGTACCATGCCTAGCGCATGTATTTAATTTAGTGGTGCAGCGATTTCTAAAAACCTACCCCAATGTGCATGATCTCTTGACCAAGGTGCGCCGCGTGTGTGCACATTTCCGTAAGTCATCTACAGCTTCGGCCGGCCTGTTGAAGCTGCAGCAGCGCTTACAATTGCCAGCTCACCGGCTGCTGTGTGACGTGAGCACGCGCTGGAACTCCACCTTCCACATGTTGGCCCGGCTTTGTGAGCAGCAGAGGGCAGTAGTGGAGTACCAGCTGTTACACGGTCGTCGCCTCTCCGTTCAACTTCCTGTAATCAGAAGTGAGGAGTGGGAATGGATGTCAGACCTCTGCGAGGTTTTACGCAATTTTGAGGAATCGACACAGATGGTGAGCGGCGATAACGCTATTATCAGTGTAACCATCCCACTTCTGTGTCTACTGAAACGCTCGCTGCTCACAATTAAAACCGACGCTTTGCATGTGGAAGAGGTGGAAATGAGGGAGGAAGAGCTTACACAAGGTGATAGCCAGAGCACCCTCACTTCGTCTTCTCAGCGACAATTGGAGGAGGCGGAGGAGGAGGAGGAGGAGGAGGAGGAGGAGGAAGACACGGTTGCCTCCGCTACAGAGGGTAGCCATGGAACTTTAGTTCCATCTCTTCAGCGTGGGTGGGCAGAAGAGGAGGAAGAGGATGAGGATATTGAGAGTCAGCCTCCTGGTGAGGACAGCGAAATCTTGACTGTTGGTACTCTGGCACACATGGCTGACTTTATGTTAGGCTGCCTTTCCCGTGACCCACGCGTTGTACGCATTTTAGACAACACGGATTACTGGGTGTTCACCCTTCTGGACCCCCGCTACAAAGAGAATTTCTCATCTCTCATTCCTCCGGTGGAGAGGACAAGCAAAATGGTGCAATACCAGAAGGTTCTTGTTGAAAAATTGCTCCAAAATTTTCCATCTGACAACGCTGGCGGCAGAGTACGTGCTACCTTGGCCAACCGAGAAGGGGAGAAAAGGGGAGCACACAGCAGTTCCGACAAAGGCAGGGCAACACTCTCCAAGGCGTGGGACACCTTCATGACACCCCGCCAGCACCCTCACCCTGATGCGCAGCCTAGTGTCACAAGGAGGGAAAAGTTTTGGAAGATGGTGAAGGAGTACGTAGCAGACCGTGTCAGCGTCCTCAATGATCCCTCTGTGCCTTACAACTACTGGGTGTCCAAGCTGGACACGTGGTATGAACTGGCACTCTACGCCTTGGAGGTGCTGGCCTGCCCTGCCGCCAGCGTTCTGTCTGAGCGGGTATTTAGTGCTGCTGGTGGCATCATAACAGATAAGCGTATCCGCCTTTCCACCGACAATGCTGATAGGTTGACACTTATAAAAATGAACAAGGCCTGGATTTCCCCTGACTTCTCCACTCCACTGGAGGAAAGCCCCGGGGGAACATAAACTCACTTTATATATGTTATTTACAATGATGGGAATACTCTGTATTCCCATTCACCCCTTCCACCCCAAAAACGGGTATATGGTTGACTCTTAATGTTCTCATCCTCCTCCTCCTCTTCCATATGCCCTGGGATATAATTTTTATATAGGGCCAGCTCACCAGCGTGCCCTGGGATATAATTTTTATATAGGGCCAGCTCACCAGCGGGCCCTGTGATATAATTTTTATATAGGGCCAGCTCACCAGCGGGCCCTGTTTGCCAATTTTTATATAGGTCAGCTCACCAGCGGGCCTTCTCATATAATGTTTTATTGGGTCAGCTCTCTAGCGGGCCCTCTCATATAATGTTTTATAGCGTCAGCTCACTAGCGGGCCTTCGCATATAATGTTTAGGATGGTCAGCTCTGCAGCAGACCCTCACCCATAATGTTTTAGATGGTCAGCTCAGCGCACGTTTCCCTCTTAATCATGGCCTCAGTTCTGAAAATCAAGGAAATTTTTGGGAGAATTTGCCTCTGCGCACGTTTCCCTCTTAATCATGGCCTCAGTTCTGAAAATCAAGGAAATTTTTGGGAGAATTTGCCTCTGCGCACGTTTCCCTCTTAATCATGGCCTCAGTTCTGAAAATCAAGGAAATTTTTGGGAGAATTTGCCTCTGCGCACGTTTCCCTCTTAATCATGGCCTCAGTTCTGAAAATCAAGGAAATTTTTGGGAGAATTTGCCTCTGCGCACGTTTCCCTCTTAATCATGGCCTCAGTTCTGAAAATCAAGGAAATTTTTGGGAGAATTTGCCTCTGCGCACGTTTCCCTCTTAATCATGGCCTCACTTCAGAAAATCGATGAAATTTTTGGGAGAATTTGCAGATGATATACAAGTAAATATACAGCAAATACTGTTTGGTAACAATTTTTCGCCTAAAGTCGTTTTTATTTTCCTTTTTGTGTGTTTTACGGTCAGTCTGTAAAAATGGCGTACTACGGGCGAAAGATCGTTCCCAGCAGCGATGTTGGAGTCCAAGGTGCATCCAGACATCCTCCCTATGCTGTCCCTGAACCATTTCTGTAGTGTTTCCATCTTTTTCTGCCCTTTTCCTATGGACCAGGCACCCTCCCCTCATCAGAGCAGGGGGTGCCTGGTGTAATGCTCGAGTCCTCCCATTGACTTCAATGGGGCTCGGGTGCTCGGCCGAGCACTCGAGCCTCAGGGGGTGCTCGGTCAGAGCACCCGAACATCCGAGCATTGGGGTGCTCGCTCATCACTAATA
Organism: Rhinophrynus dorsalis; assembly: GCA_037306005.1. Taxonomy (NCBI): domain Eukaryota; kingdom Metazoa; phylum Chordata; class Amphibia; order Anura; family Rhinophrynidae; genus Rhinophrynus; species Rhinophrynus dorsalis. The sequence continues at coordinate 533,251,502 of CM074720.1, read as the reverse complement.
TATATATATATATATATATATATATATATATATATATATATACTAGCAGTGTGGGACGGTGTTGCCCGTCTGTTTTGTTTATGAAAGTTCTGTAAAATGCATGTGATCACGTTCTGTTTTAGCTCTCCGCCCTCCCATCTGACTTTAACTGCCATGGTGTCCCCTGTCGGACTATTTATATGAAGGTATCCAAAGGGTTAAAACAAGAGAACCACTCAGGTTGGATGTCATCACTTAAATAGGCAAATGACAATATAAAATAATTTGAGAACTTTATACTTTATTAGGTACTGAAACGCTACTTCACAGTAAAGAACTGATAATAATAATCAATCCCTCATATTTGTGCAAACATATATATGATTTATTAAATACAATATACTATATATATAACAAGTATCAGCAACAATGAAATATATGAGTGATTAGCAATTACAATAGATACATAGGAAACCAAACCACAAATATTACCATGAGGATTACCAGCAGTGAAAGGGTTAACCACACATAGGTATATTCAGAGGTATTAAATAACAATAATTGCACTCAGTAGCATAGAAAAGGTTAATTGATCCTTACAATTAATATAATACAGTTGGCAGCAGTGTATATGAATACCTTCTGCCCCAGAAACTGTATAGACTATGCTAATTATGATGTAAGGTGTATTGTGATATGAATTAAAATAATTCCTCTAACAATTATCCTTGTACCATATATAAACAATAATCAAATTTAGGGAATAACTGGAATAGAATCCCAGATTTAAATCACTATAATTTAATTATATACAATTATATACTGATTTCAACTATTGCATACCTTCTGAATCAACATATAAATTGCAATTAATATAGTCAATCAAAGATTATGCCAAGAATCTAATTAGAATGAATCCAATAGCATATGTCTAGTAAGTATACCGACTTCATGCAACATATATCATAATTTTGACTATAGCAACATATATAAAACCTATAGGCACTCCAAGGGTTAATCCACTGACTTAAAATAGGTGACACACCCAGAATTGTTTCTTTTGTCTATTGAAAGTGAATACCTCCAGTTTACAAAAGACAAGCCTGGTACCTGCACGAAGAATTCCAAAGAAAACACCACTAACAGCAGACAAATAGTGGTTAAAGGGTTAATAACTGGATTCAAAGGATTTCCTAGATCAAATATTAGATGTTATAATTTTCCCAGAACCACAAAACATTATTCTAGGAATACCAAAACTTATATTAACTGATATATAACCCACGCTATATAACTGTATTACACTGATTTGGCAAAATATAACACTTTCCCAATAAATATATAGATTCTGTTAATTCCAGACATCTAGAGCTAATATAGCTTATGATAACTGATCCCAAATGTTTGGCCAGTCCACTTAAGACAATTATAAGACAAATTAAGTTTCTTCAAACAGAAGAAAAATTATGAAAATCTGGATTTAAATGAATCTAGATGAATAAATGATATAGTTACCAAATCCAAATTTCTTTGTCTTTCTCTGTTAGGTACCAGGATCAGATGTTGTTAGGAGTTCAACCAGAAAGCCAAGAGACTGATAGTACCTCCTCTTGGCATTATATTAGGCAATTTTACCTTATCAGTAATCTCCACCTATTCCCAATGATTGAACAGAGATCCATCTGATTATACTGTGACATCATCAGTCAGACCTGATTGGATACTTATATATTATGCTAATTATATAAGAAAAATACAAAATATGAGTACTGACAATATAAATGCTACAGATGGTGCCATTACGCTATATTAGAATTTTTACATGTGGCATATGGCATGGCCCTCGTCAAAGTTAAGAGGAGTCAGAGGTTATCAGAGACCCCATAAACCAGTCATTTTGCTAGGCTTTCCCATAGGGGAGTCTGTGTCTATTCCAGACTTATTGTCTCCAATTTAACATCAATCTGCCATTACTGACACTCAGTTATTTTTCCCCTACCTTGGACCAATGGGCCTTTGTTCAAACATGAGGTAATTTGAACATATCCTAAACAGAATTTCAGTTAATTTAGGGATTTAAATTATAACCCTCTATGCTCCACCAGGACAACGTCTCTGACACCCATAGTGATACACACACACATCCCATACTGAGACACACATATACCTATAGTGAGACACACACACACATATATCCCATAGTGAGACACACATGCCATAGTGACACACATATACGCATCCCATAGTGAGACAGACACTTACACATCCCATACAGACACACACACACACACACACACACACACATATGCATCCCATAGTGAGACACACATAAATACACATCCCATACAGAGACACACACATACACATCCCATAGTGAGACAGACACATATACACATCCTATACAGACACATACACATTCCATACAGAGAGACACACACACGTGCCATAGTGAGACACACACATACACACATATCCCATGCAGATACACACACACACATATCCCATACAGAGACACAAACACATGCCATAGTGACACACACACACATACACACATCCCATACAGAGACACACACATGCCATGGTGAGACACACATATACACATCCCATACATAGACACACACACATACACATGCCATAGTGAGACACACACACATACACATCCCATAAAGAGACACACACACACCATAGTGAGACACACACACATACACATCCCAAAGAGACACACATGTCATAGTGAGACACACACACACACATATATACATCCCATACAGATACACACACATACACATACCATAGTGAGACACACACACACACACACACATACACATCCCATACAGAGACATACTCATCCCATACTGACACACACACACACACACACACACATCCCATACAGACACACACACACACTCCATAGTGAGCACACATATACACATCCCATACAGAGACACACACACACACACACATGCCATAGTGAAACACACACATATACACATCCCATACAGACACACACATACCCACCATAGTGAGACACACATATACACATCCCATACACGGACACACACATCCTATAGTGAGAGACACACACGCACACCCTATAGTAAGAAAAAGAGATACACATCCCATGTAGAGACACACACCCATACACATGGCATAGTGATACACACACACACACCTCATAGTGAGGCATACACACATATAACCATCCATAAGTGTGTATTGTTATTAATTTGCAATGCATTGCCTACCCCATTAGCAGTGAAACGGTTAATGCAATGTACTCTTTTTTCCCCACTGGGCTTCAAGGGTTAATATCAGATCTGAGAGTGATGGTATTTCAAAAGTTCCCATAGCGAGAGACACCCACAGCCACACACACATACATACATACACATACCATAGTGAGACAGATACACACACACACACACACACACACACACACACACACACTACACATCCCATAGTGAGAAAGACACACACATTGTAAGACACGCATAGCCCATAGTGAGATACACACATTAGATACTTAGATACACATACAGATCTCATAGTGAAAAACACACAAATATAACACACATACAGATCTCATAGTGAGACACACACACATTCCATACTGAGACACACATACAGATGTCATAGTGAGACACACACACACATACAGAACTTATAGTGAAACATACACACACATTCCATACTGAGACACACATACAGATCTCATAGTGAGAGACACACACACATTCCATACTGAGACACACCTACAGTTCTCATAGTGAGACACACCTACAGATCTCATAGTGAGACACACACACACATACGCACACACACACACACACACATATTCCATACTAAGACACACACACATTCCATTCTGAGACACACATACAGATCTCATAGTGAGACACATGCACACACATATTCCATACCGAGACACACATACAGATCTCATAGTGAGACACACACATACACATTCCATACTTAGATACAGATACAGATCTCATAGTGAAACACACACACACACACACACATAACACACATACAGATCTCATAGTGAGACACACACACATTCCATACTGAGACACACATACAAATCTCATAGAGAGATGCGCACACATACAGATCTCATAGAGAGACATACACACACATTCCATACTGAGACACAAATACAGATCTCATAGTGAGATACCCACACACATTCCATACTGAGACACACATACATATCTCATAGTGAGATACACACATACGTATTTCATACCGAGACACACATACAGATCTCATAGTGAGATACACATACACACATATTCCATACTGAGACATGCATACAGATCTCATAGTGAGACACACACACACACACACACACACACACACACACACATTCTCTATACTGAGATACATATACAGATCTCATAGTGAGACACACACACATATTCCATACTGAGACACACATACAGATCTCACAGTGAGACACACATACACATCATACTTAGATACACATACACAACCCATAGTGACACACACATGCACATTCCATACTGAGACTTACACAGTGTCCCCATAGTGTGGGACATACATACAGCAACAGTGGTCTTAAGTCCTATGTGATGACACACAGAACAGGTCAGGGTATTTCTCCCAGTAGCAAAAACAGGTTTTGGTTCCTCACAACTTCCTGTATAGTGGAGGAGGTGGGGTGGTTGCTAGGCAACCAGCAGACATGGCTCTATGCAGGTAGGAAAGTTTATAGGGAGGGGAATCAAGTGAAGTAAGAATTATTTGGCTGTTATTTTGTTGGAGGAGATCACACTGTGTGGTGTAAACCTGTAGTCATTAGTAGGAGTGCAGCAGTGTGTCAGTAGGGAAGCAGAAACACAGTTACAGCCTTAAGCCTTTGATTGCCAAAAAGGAATCCCATGCATTGGGTTGCAATGTGTGGGATACCTTTATGGCACTGCATACCTCCCAAGTGTCCCTCTTTAGGAGGGACAGTCCCTCTTTTAGACCCAAATCCCTCTGTCCCTCTTTTCCACCCGGATGTCCTTCTTTTTAGGAGATCAGATTGTTGGGTATATATATATATAAATGTATCACACTGATCGTCAGCAATAAAATTCACATTATTGTTTGTTTAAATGTCAGTATATGTGTTTATAAATTAGTCTATGTAAATAAAATACTTTGGTCATGTTAAAAGTCATTTATTAGGTTACACAAGTTTGTATAAATAGGTCATGAAATAGCCTAACAATTCCTGGTAATGCCCCACCCACCAGTCACGCCCTCAGCAACATCCCCTAAAACACAAGTGTCCCTCTTTGGCAATTTAAAATGTTGGGAGGTATGGGCACTGTGTGTTTGATGCTGTGTGTGTGTGTTTGATGCTGTGTGTATTTGATGCTGTGTGTTTGTGTTTGATGCTGTGTGTGTTTGATGGTATGTTTGGTGCTGTGTGTATGTTTGGTGCTGTGTCTGTGTGCTTGATGCTGTGTGTTTGTGTGTGTGTGTGTGTGTGTTTGGTGTGTGTGTGTTTGGTGCTGTGAGTGTGTGTGTTTGGTGGTGTGTGTGTTTTTTCCCTCAGTTGGATAGTGGTAGGTGGGCTGGAGAGTGGGGGCAGGCCAACTCCCCGTACAATTTTCACAGGAGTAGCAGTACTGCAACTCCTGTGAAAATCACGCCCCCATTGAATTACCCAATGGGATCAGTAACTCCTCCTTACTGCCACCCCTGGGTGTGTGTCTCCTGAGGAGACATAAATTATGCAATGAGCCTTTCTCTTATAGATATATAGATAGATACATAGATAGATAGATAGATAGATAGATAGATAGACAGACAGACAGACAGATAGATAGATAGATAGATAGATAGATAGATAGATAGATAGATAGATAGATAGATAGACAATAGGAACTCTTCAGTAGTTAATAGTTGGTTATTTTCAACTCATACTTTTATAAAGACAAGGGGTCATCAGAATATACAATAGATTTATAAAGATATATCTGACTGTGGTATGAATGATTCATGTCTAAGTAACTCATTCTAAAAAACAAATTGAGAGGTAAAGAGGTAGATGTATTAAAAGGATAGTAATGTTTCACAATAAATGCAGCTCCAATTCATCTTCACAGTACTTGTGCCATGAAGAGTGTTATTTCAATACTGTCAGAGTTGTAGTTCAAGAGTAATTGAATGATAAAGTATCCCCCTCCCGCCCCTTTTACTGATGTAACACTGCTCACCTCAGAGCAGCAAGACTGTATGGATGGATCGCAGAGAGGGACAATCTTCAGTGATCATAAGGAAAAACCTGAAAAACCTGTCAAGGGGGGCAGGGCTTTCCTTATGCTCACAGTAAGAAGACTGTCCCTTGCTGTGAGCTGTGTGGTCAAGAGACCAGATTCCACTTCTGAGGGGAGGCGGCCCAAATACTATGAAGATTAATTGGAGCTGCTGTTTTTGTGAAACATTACTTTCCCTTTAACCCCTTGGATGCCAGAACCATCTGCAATTCAGTGCTAAGCAATGCATTGCAGATGGCTCTTTATCTGATGGGGTTAACCCTTTGAATTCCAGAGGGGTGTGTTGTGTACCCCTCTGGTACTCAAAGGTGTTAACAGCACCACGGAGTTGTTGTGTCCTATTTTTCAATGATCATAATATCTACAGTCTAACTGAAGTTTGTGTGAGGTTTTTATATGGAGCATAAAAACACCCTGTACGTTTAAGTACAAAACATTTTCGGCTGCATAACAATTTTATGATGCCCTCAGAGAAAAATACTAACAAAATTCTGGGAAATGTAAACAGGAATTTAAAGTTGTTAAAATGAAAATAGTTATTCTCTGAAGATACGTTTAAAAAAAAAAAAAACACAAACCATACATTATATAGATTTTTCTGATGAAAGATGGGACAACAAAATTAAATTATAATTTTATTTTCTTACCTGTATCTCTGTTTTGTCAGTAAGGATTTATATATTAACCCCTTGATGCTGGAAAGGTCATTGAGAAGCAGTATATTTTGAGGCACCTCTCTAGTACCCAAGGGGTTAATATAAAATTGATAGAAAGAATAAAATATGTTATTGAAACCATAGATTAAAGTTGCAGTTAATTCTATCACAGGTAAATATATAGGAACACGTTTAAACATATGTATAAAACAGCACATTTTTAAAACTCTCTGTTGAGAGAGTGTGTCACTGACAATGACTTTCTGTAGTAATTGATTATAAAAGCACCACCTGGTGACAAGAATAGAAAACTGCAGTCAACATCTTTAGCATTCAGAAAGTGTGTGTCATAACTTTTGAATTAAAATCTCCTAGCATTGGCGTAGCCTTATTGCACCAAGCTGGGAAACATTTTTTTTTTCATAACCAAAATGTTAGTGGCCCTTTAAATGAGAACTATAGCAAGGATCGGGCCCCTCTTGGTAGGTCTATTCCCATACATCACAAGTGTCCCTCTTTAGGAGGGACAGTCGCTCTTTTAGACCCAAATCCCTCTTTCCCACCCTGATGTCCCTCTTTTTAGGAGATCAGACTGCATGGTGTTTATATAAGTGTATCATATTGCTCCACAGCAATACAACTCACATTACTGTTTGCTGAAGTCAGTATAGGTGTTTATAAATTAGTCTGTGTAAATAAAATACTTTGGTCTTGTTATAAGTCATGTATTAGGTTACACAAGGAGGTATCAATAGGTCATGAAATATATATATTATCTTTTTTATACTTAATTAATATGTACATTATTATCAGTTTTATGTAAAAATGTGCCTAAAATAGAGACTTGAATGCCAGTCTATAATGTTCTTTAACCCTTTGAGTGTCAGGAAGGTATCCAGCACATAGCAATTCATTGGATACCTCTCTGGCACTTAAAGGTTTTAATGTATATCCACAGAAGTGTAATAAAATACTTATGTACGTACTTACTAACTGGCACTGGGTAACCTTAGTGGTTCTCGATCTTTTTTTTTACTAAGGGCAACCCTAACATAAAACCTGGAGCATTCAGGGAACCCGTCACATTGTAAGGGTACACAGCAAGGATATATATATAATCATTCACTAGAAAGTTTGTAATGATGCAGTCATGCGCAGTAGAGACTGCCAGTGACGGGGCTGATACAGAGCGCGGCACTCCTAAGGATCCAGCTCTGTATCAGCCGTGGTGTGGGCAGTCTCTACTGAGCATGACTGCACCGTGACCAGCTGGCACTGTATCAGCCGTGGCGTGGGCAGTCTCTACTGTGTATGATGGCCCTGCGACCGGCTGGCAGTGGCACTGTGGCCTGTGTGAAGGTCTCTTCAACCAGTAGATAAATATTTGGTTATTCCTAGGCCTCACATTCAGAATGAAATCAAAGAGCATACTGTGCATAATGATTTCCATCAATATACACTATAAACTAAACTTTAACTTTTATCCCTGCCCACTTCTCCTCCTTCCCAGTGTTATCCTCCCACTCCCTGCCCCCACTTCTCCTCCTTCCCAGAGTTATCCTTCCACTCCCTGCCCACTTCTTCTCCTTCCCAGTGTTATCATCCCACTCCCTGCCCCCACTTCTCTTCCTTCCCAATGTTATCCTCCCACTCCCTGCCCACTTCTCCTCCTTCCCAGTGTTATCCTCCCACTCCCTGCCCCCACTTCTCCTCCTTCCCATTGTTATCATCCCACTCCCCGCCCACTTCTCCTCCTTCCCAGTGTTATTATCCCACTACCCACCCACTTCTCCTCCTTCCCAGAGTTATCCTTCCACTCCCTGCCCACTTCTTCTCCTTCCCAGTGTTATCCTCCCACTCCCTGCCCCCACTTCTCTTCCTTCCCAATGTTATCCTCCCACTCCCTGCCCACTTCTCCTCCTTCCCAGTGTTATCCTCCCACTCCCTGCCCCCACTTCTCCTCCTTCCCAGTGTTATCATCCCACTCCCCGCCCACTTCTCCTCCTTCCCAGTGTTATCCTCCCACTCCCCACCCACTTCTCCTCCTTCCCAATGCTATTTTCCCACTCCCCGCCCACTTCTCCTCCTTCCCAGTGTTATCCTCCTACTCCCTGCCCACTTTTCCTCCTTCCCAGTGTTATCCTCCCACTCCCTGCCCACTTTCCTCCTTCCCAGTGTTATGCTCCCACTCTCCGCCCACTACTCCTCCTTCCCCAGCCTATTCAGCCTACTTTTTCTTCACCCCCACTCACGATTAAACTCTGCCCCTTTTTGAAGCAAAACTAGTAATTTTTCTCTTTCAGAGGCATCACAGGTCTCCCCTCTGTAGGGAGTCCACAACAAAAAGTTCCCAGGCCAGGTCATGTGTCCTGGTGCTTTGTGATGGTAGTTCAGCCCCTGGGTTTGCTTTCCAGCTGCTTTGATATTCTTTGTTTCAACTTCCTGTCCTGACTCAAAGGAAATTAACATTAATGATGACAATCTAAATTCTTATTTGGACATGTATCTAATGTTAGCATATTTGAACTTTTTTGGCTACTGGAGGAATGAGCAACACATAGTAAAAAAATTATCTTTAAAGTTGATAATTTAAGACGCTGTAAATGTTGATCTTATAAAACTTCTATCATGTACTGGGGGAAAGTAGCAGTTAGAGTAGTTGTAGTATTACTAATAGTGAGTGACTCACCAGTTTGGTTCAGTAGGGGCAGAGAAAACAGTACTGTAGCAGGGCATTAAAGAGGACCTTTCAGCACAGTTAAAGTCACCCTGCAGGAGGCAAGTAGCTTAATAATAGTTATCTTACCTCTTAGAATTGCTCCTTTCTAAAGAAATCTTTACTCTTACCATGTGGCACAGTGCAATAGTTCTCAATGGAGACCGGTACTGACAGCGCAGGCGCACAGACAAAATGTCTGCACTGTTACCTGGCTTCCGGCCCTTGGAACAGTAAGGATTTCTTTAGAAAGGAGTAATTCTAAGAGGTAAGATAGCTATCATTAAAGGAGCAGTAAACTTTTTTTATGAAAACACATATTTTACAGAGCATTTCCTGCTGAATAAAACAAGGCCGCTACCATCGCTGTCAGATGTTTTATTCAAAATGTATAGCAGTTTAAATAACCAGGAAGTGAGTTTACTGTGTTTACTGATTCAAACTGCGCACTGGGTGAGGTCGTATCTGTCAACCACCCTAACACAGTCACAGGACTCACATGTCCGGGAGCAGTCGAAACATAATTACAAGTTATGGTGAACATGGCAAAGCTTCAGTATGTAATGGAAAAAGTTCTGCTCTCTTCTACAAGGGCATTCACAGGATAATTTAACACTTTGAGCACCAGAGACCTATCCAACGCAGTGCATTGAAATGTGTTGGAGACCTCTATGGCTGTCAAATGGTTAAAATTCCAGAATACATTGGAGAGAACTTGAACACAGGATACAAAGCAGGGGCGCTCTTATGAACAGCAATTATTCTTAAAGGCAAATTTAAAGGTTCACTACTCACAGCTGTCCTGGTTAAATAAATTGGATGCTGTGGAGTGCCTGTACAGGGGCAGGATTATCAATCCCCTGTTGCGATTACTGGTTGCCTTTGTCCCAGCTGGTTGATTCACAATTGTGAGTAGTGAACCTTTAAATTTGCCTTTAAATTTACCTTTAAGAATAACTGCTGTTCATAAGAGTACCCCTGTTTTGTATCCTGTGTTCTGTTTTCCTGTTGAGTCGGTAACCCTAATTTATTATATTGAATTCAAAGGATTTTTTGCTCTTTACGTAATGAAGTTCATTTTAAGTTAACATGATTAATATTACAAATATAATCTGTTCTTCAATTTTCTTATCTTGCATTAATTTAGCATGTTTTTTAACTTTTCAAAGTGTTGATTTTTCATATTTTGCACTGTAACATGTTTTTTTCTTCAATTGTAGGGAAAGCGAGTTGAGAATTTAGGACATCCATCAAACCCATGGTATGTATCTGTTCATCTTAAAGACTCATCAAACACAGCTCTGAAAGGTAATTTTATTAGGTGCATTGTGTTAAATGTCCAGAGTTTTCTACAATGAACACTGTAGGAATTACACATGGAGCAAATCAACTGCATCATGCAGGAATGACTAAAGATTAGTGATGAGCGAGCACCCCAATGCTCGGGTGTTCGGGTGCTCTGACCGAGCACCCCCTGAGGCTCGAGTGCTCGGCCGAGCACCCGAGCCCCATTGAAGTCAATGGGAGGACTCGAGCATTACACCAGGCACCCCCTGCTCTGATGAGGGGAGGGTGCCTGGTCCATAGGAAAAAGGCAGAAAAGGATGGAAACACCACAGAAATGGTTCAGGGACAGCATAGGGAGGATGTCTGGATGCATCTTGGACTCCAACATCGCTGCTGGGAACGATCTTTCGCCCGTAGTACGCCATTTTTACAGACTGACCATAAAACACACAAAAAGGAAAATAAAAACGACTTTAGGCGAAAAATTGTTACCAAACAATATTTGCTGTATATTTACTTGTATATCATCTGCAAATTCTCCCAAAAATTTCCTTGATTTTCTGAAGTGAGGCCATGATTAAGAGGGAAACGTGCGCAGAGGCAAATTCTCCCAAAAATTTCCTTGATTTTCAGAACTGAGGCCATGATTAAGAGGGAAACGTGCGCAGAGGCAAATTCTCCCAAAAATTTCCTTGATTTTCAGAACTGAGGCCATGATTAAGAGGGAAACGTGCGCAGAGGCAAATTCTCCCAAAAATTTCCTTGATTTTCAGAATTGAGGCCATGATTAAGAGGGAAACGTGCGCAGAGGCAAATTCTCCCAAAAATTTCCTTGATTTTCAGAACTGAGGCCATGATTAAGAGGGAAACGTGCGCAGAGGCAAATTCTCCCAAAAATTTCCTTGATTTTCAGAATTGAGGCCATGATTAAGAGGGAAACGTGCGCAAAGGCAAATTCTCCCAAAAATTTCCTTGATTTTCAGAACTGAGGCCATGATTAAGAGGGAAACGTGCGCAGAGGCAAATTCTCCCCAAAATTTCCTTGATTTTCAGAATTGAGGCCATGATTAAGAGGGAAACGTGCGCAGAGGCAAATTCTCCCAAAAATTTCCTTGATTTTCAGAACTGAGGCCATGATTAAGAGGGAAACGTGCGCAGAGGCAAATTCTCCCAAAAATTTCCTTGATTTTCAGAACTGAGGCCATGATTAAGAGGGAAACGTGCGCAGAGGCAAATTCTCCCAAAAATTTCCTTGATTTTCAGAATTGAGGCCATGATTAAGAGGGAAACGTGCGCAGAGGCAAATTCTCCCAAAAATTTCCTTGATTTTATTGAATTGAGGCCATGATTAAGAGGGAAACGTGCGCTGAGCTGACCATCTAAAACATTATAGGTGAGGGTCTGCTGCAGAGCTGACCATCCTAAACATTATATGCGAAGGCCCGCTAGTGAGCTGACGCTATAAAACATTATATGCGAAGGCCCGCTAGTGAGCTGACGCTATAAAACATTATATGCGAAGGCCCGCTAGTGAGCTGACGCTATAAAACATTATATGCGAAGGCCCGCTAGTGAGCTGACGCTATAAAACATTATATGAGAGGGCCCGCTAGAGAGCTGACCCAATAAAACATTATATAAGAAGGCCCGCTGGTGAGCTGACGGATATAAAAAATGTCAAACAGGGCCCGCTGGTGAGCTGACCCTATATAAAAATTATATCACAGGGCCCGCTGGTGAGCTGGCCCTATATAAAAATTATAGCACAGGGCATATGGAAGAGGAGGAGGAGGATGAGAAGATTAAGAGTCAACCATATACCCGTTTTTTGGGTGGAAGGGGTGAATGGGAATACAGAGTATTCCCATCATTGTAAATAACATATATAAAGTGACTTTATGTTCCCCCGCGGCTTTCCTCCAGTGGAGTGGAGAAGTCAGGGGAAATCCAGGCCTTGTTCATTTTTATAAGTGTCAACCTATCAGCATTGTCGGTGGAAAGGCGGATACGCTTATCTGTTATGATGCCACCAGCAGCACTAAATACCCGCTCAGACAGAACGCTGGCGGCAGGGCAGGCCAGCACCTCCAAGGCGTAGAGTGCCAGTTCATACCACGTGTCCAGCTTGGACACCCAGTAGTTGTAAGGCACAGAGGGATCATTGAGGACGCTGACACGGTCTGCTACGTACTCCTTCACCATCTTCCAAAACTTTTCCCTCCTTGTGACACTAGGCTGCGCATCAGGGTGAGGGTGCTGGCGGGGTGTCATGAAGGTGTCCCACGCCTTGGAGAGTGTTGCCCTGCCTTTCTCGGAACTGCTGTGTGCTCCCCTTTTCTCCCCTTCTCTGTTGGCCAAGGTAGCACGTACTCTGCCGCCAGCGTTGTCAGATGGAAAATTTTGGAGCAATTTTTCAACAAGAACCTTCTGGTATTGCACCATTTTGCTTGTCCTCTCCACCGGAGGAATGAGAGATGAGAAATTCTCTTTGTAGCGGGGGTCCAGAAGGGTGAACACCCAGTAATCCATGTTGTTTAAAATGCGTATAACGCGTGGGTCACGGGAAAGGCAGCCTAACATAAAGTCAGCCATGTGTGCCAGAGTACCAACAGTCAAGATTTCGCTGTCCTCACCAGGAGGATGACTCTCAATATCCTCATCCTCTTCCTCCTCTTCTGCCCACCCACGCTGAAGAGATGGAACTAAAGTTCCATGGCTACCCTCTGTAGCGGAGGCAACCGTGTCTTCCTCCTCCTCCTCCTCCTCCTCCTCCTCCGCCTCCTCCAATTGTCGCTGAGAAGACGAAGTGAGGGTGCTCTGGCTATCACCTTGTGTAAGCTCTTCCTCCCCCATTTCCACCTCTTCCACATGCAAAGCGTCGGTTTTAATTGTGAGCAGCGAGCGTTTCAGTAGACACAGAAGTGGGATGGTTACACTGATAATAGCGTTATCGCCGCTCACCATCTGTGTCGATTCCTCAAAATTGCGTAAAACCTCGCAGAGGTCTGACATCCATTCCCACTCCTCACTTCTGATTACAGGAAGTTGAACGGAGAGGCGACGACTGTGTAACAGCTGGTACTCCACTACTGCCCTCTGCTGCTCACAAAGCCGGGCCAACATGTGGAAGGTGGAGTTCCAGCGCGTGCTCACGTCACACAGCAGCCGGTGAGCTGGCAATTGTAAGCGCTGCTGCAGCTTCAACAGGCCGGCCGAAGCTGTAGATGACTTACGGAAATGTGCACACACGCGGCGCACCTTGGTCAAGAGATCATGCACATTGGGGTAGGTTTTTAGAAATCGCTGAACCACTAAATTAAATACATGCGCTAGGCATGGTACGTGTGTGAGCTTGCCGAGCTCCAAAGCCGCCACCAAGTTACGCCCATTATCACACACAACCATGCCTGGTTGCAGGTTGAGTGGCGAGAGCCACTGCTCGGTCTGGTGACTAATCCCCTGCAACAGCTCTGAGGCCGTGTGCTGTTTGTCCCCAAGGCAGATCAGCTTCAGCACGGCCTGTTGACGCTTCCCCACTGCAGTGCTACACTGCTTCCAGCTACTGGCTGATGGGGGAGTGGCGCTGCGTGTAGAGAATTCGGAGGTGGAAACGGAGGAGGAGGAGCCAATAACGTAGGTGCTGGTGGAAACCCTGATGGAGGTAGGGCCCGCAATCCTCGGCGTGGGTAGCACCCGTGCCATCCCAGGGTCCGAGTCGCTCCCAGCCTCCACGACATTCACCCAGTGTGCCGTCAGGGAAATGTAGCGTCCCTGGCCACAAGCACTTGTCCATGTGTCAGTCGTTAAGTGGACCTTCCCAGTAACTGCGTTGGTCAGGGCACGGGTGATGTTACGGGACACATGGTGGTGTAATGCGGGGATGGCACACCGGGAAAAGTAGTGGCGGCTGGGGACAGCGTACCGAGGGACAGCTGCTGCCATCAGGCTGCGGAAGGACTCAGTGTCCACAAGCCTAAATGGCAGCATTTCGATGGCCAGTAATTTTGAAAGGTGTGAGGTTAGTGCTATGGCCTGTGGGTGGGTGGCTGGGTACTTTCTCTTGCGCTCAAATGCCTGGGGTAACGACATTTGGACGCTGTGCTGGGACAGGGAAGTGGATGTGGTCGCTGATGGTGCTTCAGATGGTACAGGTGCAGGGCGGGAGGTATGCGGGCCTGCGCCTTCGACAGGCGATTGGCCGGCACCGAAAACAGGGGAAGAGGAGGCAGTGGTGTGGCCTGCAGACACAGATGGGCGATCCAGGCGTTCCTCCCACTTACTACGGTGCTTGGATGCCATGTGTCGGATCATGCTGGTGGTGGTGAGGTTTCTAGTGTTCATGCCTCGGCTCATTCTGGTGTGGCACAGGTTGCAAACTACAATTCTTTTGTCGTCCGCACTTTCCTTAAAAAAACGCCATACCGCGGAACACCTACCCTTTGGCAAGGTAGATTTACGCAAGGGGGTGCTCCGTGGAACATTTGCGGGCCGGTTTGGTGCGGTCCGCCTTCTTTCTGTAGCCACACCACTGCCTCTTCCAGCCTGTTGCGGTGCTGCAGATGGCTCACCCTCAGGACTGCTGTCATCGCTCGGCTCTACACCTTCCCAGGTGGGGTCAGTCACCTCATCGTCCACCAAGTCCTCCTCCACTTCCTCACTCTGATCATCCTCCTCAAGTCTTGATCCCACCACATACTCAGTCATTGACAACTGTATAACATTCTCCTCAACAAGGTCTTGAGACGGAAATAGTGGTTGATTTAATGGCAACTGTGTCTCATCATCATCATCATCATCATCCACTACTTCCTTTGACCTTAAATGCCGTTCACATCTGTCATCTTCTTGTGATTGGGTAGCCTCTAGAGGTTGTGAATCAGGGCACAAGATGTCATGTTCCTCTGCAAGCGTGCTTGGAGAGAGGGTCAAATGAAGGATTGGTGATGAGACGATCTCCTCACTATATCCCAGTGTGGGATCACTTCTTTGACCAGACCGTGTATGGTGGGAGGAAGGATGATCAGAGTGAGGATTATGTTGACCAGACTCTTGGCTACTGAGAGTGGACTTGGTGGAAGACAGGGTGGTGCTTAACCGACTGGAAGCAGTATCAGCTGTCATCCAACCGACCACCTGTTCGCAGTGGTCGGACCTCGAGAGTGATGTCCTGCGACGCCCTGTAAAATTAGACATGAAGCTAGGTATGGTGGATGTCTTTCTTTCTTGTGCTCTGGCACCAGGCACAGTTTCTCCGCGTCCTGACCCGCGCCCTGAACTATCAGGATCACGTCCACTTCCCCGTCCCTTTTTACCCGCCTTCTTCATCTTACACGGAATATGTGACTTTAATATTTGAGTTTGAAAACTTAACAGTATTTCTTCCTATTCTGCAACTGTGCAGAGTACACAGAATAGGCTGCTAAACGGCGGTGACACACACTGAATGGAAAATGTGACTTTAATATTTGAGTTTGAAAACTTAACAGTATTTCTTCCTATTCTGCAACTCTGCAGAGTACACAGAATAGGCTGCTAAACGGCGGTGACACACACTGAATGGAAAATGTGACTTTGATATTTGAGTTTGAAGACTTAACAGTATTTCTTCCTATTCTGCAACTCTGCAGAGTACACAGAATAGGCTGCTAAACGGCGGTGACACACACTGAATGCAATATGTGACTTTAATATTTGAGTTTGAAAACTTAACAGTATTTCTTCCTATTCTATAACTGTGCAGAGTACACAGAATAGGCTGCTAAACGGCGGTGACACACACTGAATGGAAT
Source organism: Rhinophrynus dorsalis (assembly GCA_037306005.1). Lineage (NCBI taxonomy): Eukaryota > Metazoa > Chordata > Amphibia > Anura > Rhinophrynidae > Rhinophrynus > Rhinophrynus dorsalis. Next base: position 533,234,782 of record CM074720.1, on the reverse strand, counting down.
ATGTGACTTTAATATTTGAGTTTGAAAACTTAACAGTATTTCTTCCTATTCTGCAACTGTGCAGAGTACACAGAATAGGCTGCTAAACGGCGGTGACACACACTGAATGGAAAATGTGACTTTAATATTTGAGTTTGAAAACTTAACAGTATTTCTTACTATTCTGCAACTGTGCAGAGTACACAGAATAGGCTGCTAAACGGCGGTGACACACACTGAATGGAATATGTGACTTTAATATTTGAGTTTGAAAACTTAACAGTATTTCTTCCTATTCTGCAACTGTGCAGAGTACACAGAATAGGCTGCTAAACGGCGGTGACACACACTGAATGGAATATGTGACTTTAATATTTTAGTTTGAAGACTTAACAGTATTTCTTCCTATTCTGCAACTCTGCACACTACACAGAATGTGCTGCTAAACTGCGGCGAAGCACACTGAATGGAATATGTGACTTTGATATTTTAGTTTGAAGACTTAACAGTATTTCTTCCTATTCTGCAACTCTGCACACTACACAGAATGTGCTGCTAAACTGCGGCGAAGCACACTGAATGGAATATGTGACTTTGATATTTTAGTTTGAAGACTTAACAGTATTTCTTCCTATTCTGCAACTCTGCACAGTACACAGAATGTGCTGCTAAACTGCGGCGAAGCACACTGAATGGAATATGTGACTTTGATATTTGAGTTTGAAGACTTAACAGTATTTCTTCCTATTCTGCAACTCTGCACAGTACACAGAATGTGCTGCTAAACTGCGGCGAAGCACACTGAATGGAATATGTGACTTTGATATTTTAGTTTGAAGACTTAACAGTATTTCTTCCTATTCTGCAACTCTGCACAGTACACAGAATGTGCTGCTAAACTGCGGCGAAGCACACTGAATGGAATATGTGACTTTGATATTTTAGTTTGAAGACTTAACAGTATTTCTTCCTATTCTGCAACTCTGCACAGTTCACAGAATGTGCTGCTAAACTGCGGCGACGCACACTGAATGGAATATGTGACTTTGATATTTTAGTTTGAAGACTTAACAGAATGTGCTCTAATCTGCAACTTCGCACACTAAACAAAATGTGCTCTAATCTGCAACTTTGCACACTAAACAGAATGTGCTCTAATCTGCAACTGTGCACACTAAACAGAATGTGCTCTAATCTGCAACTTTTCACACTAAACAGAATATTTTTTTTTTTTTTTTTTTTTTTTTTTTCCCCCCACACAAAATAACCTGCTGCCCCCACACACAGTAGTCCTAAAAAGGACTTTTGGTTCTTTTTTTTCACAATTTTGGTTTTTTTCCTCCCTACACTGCCTTTCCCTTCCTATCCTCTGCTCTCCCTGGCTAAGACTGAGCCGAACTCGATGGTCAGGTGCTATACAGCACCCGACCACGGGTTCTGGCCAGCCAATCAGTGTAATGCCAGCAGCCAACATGGCTGCTGGCATTACACCGATGTCAGAGCCTCCCTGCACGTTTATTGGCTGCGCAGCAGCCGCAAAACGTGCGGGGAGGAGACCCGAACATGGCGGGCGAGCACATGCGGTACTCGTACGAGTACCGCCATGTGCCGAGCAGAGCGATGCTCGAGCCGATCCGAGCATCGGCCGAGCATGCTCGCTCAACACTACTAAAGATCCCCAGTTGATCTGAATGGGGCCTATAAGCCCCTTGATTGCTAGATAGCTCTCCAACTCACTGGCTTGCTGAGAATGATGGGAGTTGTGGTCCAGCACTCCTGTTGATCTCTTTATGTATGTGTGATTCTGTAACTGACAGTGGACAGTGGAACAAGGCTGATGTGCCATAGAGTGTAAGGTTGGCTGTATGACTACTGGCAAACATTGACACAAGATTGGAGTTTTAGACATAGTATGTGTGGCTCTCTGACTGCCAGCGGAACAAGGCTGGTGTGTCAGACAGGGTATATGTAGTTCTATCACTACTGTTGAACCAGCTTGGGGTGTCAGATGATGTATGTGTGGTTTGGTGACTACTAGTAGAAGGAGGTTGGGGTGTCCGACAATGGTTCTCTGACTACCAGTGAGATAAGGTTGGAGTTTCAGATGGTATATGTGTGGTTATTTAACTACCAATGGACCAAGGCTAGGGTGTCAGACAGTGCCTGTCTGGTTCTATCATTACTGTTGAAAAAGGTTGGGGTGTCAGAAGATGTATGTGTGGTTCGGTGACTACCAATAGAACAAGGTTGGGCTGTCAAACAGTAGTTCTTGGAGTGTCAGTGTATGTGTGGTTCTGTATCTATCAGGGGAATAAGCTCTCAACATTAATGTACACATATATATGTGGCCTACGACTGTACTTGAATTTGACATACCTACTCTAGAGCATACCCCAAAACATATGTACAGGGTTTGGAGGTTAACACCAGTGTAGCTGTGCTGATTCATTCATACATTCCCCATCCATATTTTTAACAAGATCGCTCAAACAGAACTTATTTTTTCATGGATCTATTGCAGTGAAAACAGAGAGGCTGATGTATCACAAAGACATGGTGATATAAAAGAAAGCGAGACCGACGGGTTAATGCAGCATGCCATTCTGTGTTTGTGAGAGGAAGAGAGAGCAGCACATTTTTGATCTAGAGAAGTCAGGCTAATAAAGTGGAGTTATAGCTTAGTGTAGGGAGTCTTTTAGGCAGGAAATATGTTCCCTGCATTAGGGGAGTCTAAGGGACTGTTGGGGACAGGAGGGGAGAAAGGAGATTGACCCAGAATACCCCAGCATTTTATGTGACTGACTGGGAGGACACAGGCAGAGGTGATCCAAGTTTATTTCTGATCTGACTGTTATCTCTTTCCCAGGGAAGTCTGGAGGTGTGAGAAAGGAGGTTTACCCCAAATACCCTAACATTTTGTGTGACCAGGTATACACAGAGAGCTGTGATCCAAGTTCTATACCGATCTACCTGCTATCTCTGTGCGAGGGGAGTTTGGATGTGTGTGTAGGGAGCAAAGGAGATTTACTGGGAACACAGAGGCTGGGAAACACAGATGCAGATGTGATCCGAGTGTTCATCCTGATCTGACTGTTATCTCAGTGCTATAGTAATCTAGGGGTGTGAGAAAGGAGCAAAGGAGATTTACCCTAAATGCCTTAAAATTGTGTGTGACCAAGTAAACATATACAGCTGTGATCCAAGTTCCTTCCTGATCTGGCTGTTATCTTTGTGTCAGGGGAGTCTGGGATTGAGAAAAGGGAGCAAAGAAGAATTACCCAAAATACCCCAAAATTCTGTGTGGCTGCCTAGGTCGTCATAAGCAACCACGATCCAAGTTTCTTCCTGATCTGAATGTTAACTCTGCCCTAGGGGAGTCTGGGAAAAGAAGCATTTAAACAGGAAGTAAATAAAAGTGCCCCAGCTCAACGTGTTTCAAGTCAACATTCATGGATGTTTGATCATGAGTAAGTGCAATAGTCAAGCGAAATGCGTTGATCGTTTCGGTCATTTGTAGACTTGATGCCATCCACTCTATTCCATCTGTTGATTGTATCGGAAGTCAAGAAAAGCAAGTATGTTTTTAATCTTTGTTAATAAAGAATGATACTGTTTGAAAATGAAGATTACCTTCATTTGTATTTATACAAAGATTGCATATTGAAGTAGCGCAATATAAGAAAGTGATTCGTATCTTTGGTTATATAGAAGCTTGGGGAAGCTTTTTCTCTGTTGCACACTATCAGCATTCTGGTTATAAAAGATATGATTTGGTGTTTGTCTATAGACTGTGTCATTCGTATATACTCTAAGCTAAGAAGGAGTTAACAGATCATTTGGGGCCACTTAATACTACGAGGGGATTGATGACTAAGTTTTACTTGCCAGAACACACATACTCACACAAACATGCACCCACACACACACTTTTCTAATAAACATTTCCTCCTGAATAGGTTTGCTTAATCCAATGGTTTTGTGAAAACTTTAAATATTCAGGCTGGTGAATAAACTTGAGAACTCATTTCCAGGTTTGAGTCCTCCTGCTCTGCAGATGGTAAAGTAGCTCTACTTAGCCTGAGTGCTGTGAAAACGTTTGCCTTGGAAGTACTAGTAGGTTAATGGTATGATTTTCATCAGTATCAGGGAGATTTGAATCATACACCATGTGTGGATTTGGACATCTGAACTCAGAAGGAATTTCAGATGAAAGCTCTATTGTTATATATTCAATCACCATCATATTCGATATTAGAAGCAAAGATATCTGGATTTCTCTGAAGAGAGTGTTGGATGCAGAGGGAAGATGAATATATAGCAGGAGAATACAATTAACTTTTTAACTATGTTTCGAGGAAACATGAGGTAGATTCAACCCTCTGAGAGATCTTAGTTCATACGATCTATAGAATAGCATAAGGACTGGAGATGGGATATCACAGGAGAAGTCATCTCCACCTCATCACAGCTTAATTCTATAGAATAGAATAGAATCTATAGAATAACATAGGAACTGAAGATGGGATATCACAGGAGAAGTCATCTCCACCTCATCACAGCTTAATTCTATAGAATAGAATAGAATCTATAGAATAACATAGGAACTGAAGATGGGATATCACAGGAGAAGTCATCTCCACCTCTTCACAGCTTAGTTCTATAGAATAGAATAGGATCTATAGAATAGAATAGAATCTATAGAAAAACATAGAAACTCGAGATGGGATATCACAGGAGAAGTCATCTCCACCTCATCACAGCTTGGTTCTATAGAATAGAATAGGATCTATAGAGTAGAATAGGCTCTATAGAATAGAATAGTAACGGAAGATGGGATATCACAGGAGAAGTCATCTCCACCTCATCACAGCTTAGTTCTATAGAATAGAATAGGAACTGAAGATGGGATATCACAGGAGAAGTCATCTCCACCTCATCACAGCTTAGCTCTATAGAATAGAATAGGATCTATAGAGTAGAATAGGCTCTATAGAATAGAATAGGAATGGAAGATGGGATATCACAGGAGAAGTCATCTCCACCTCATCACAGCTTAGTTCTATAGAATAGAACAGGATCTATAGAATATAATAGGAACTGAAGATGGGATATCACAGGAGAAGTCATCTCCACCTCATCACAGCTTAGTTCTATAGAATAGAATAGAATCTATAGAAAAGCATTGAAACTCGAGATGGGATATCACAGGAGAAGTCATCTCCACCTCATCACAGCTTTGTTCTATATAATAGCATATGATCTATAGAATAACATAGGAACTGAAGATGGGATATCACAGGAGAAGTCATCTCCAACTTACCACAACTTAGTCCTATAGAATAGAATAGGATCTATAGAATAGAATAGAATCTATAGACTAACATAGGAACTGGAGAGGGGATATCACAGGAGAAGTAATTTCCGATTTATCACAGCTTTATCACGCCTTAGTGCACCTCCCCCATTATTTCTTGCACAAAGACACAAAAACAACCTACAATGACAGCTTCCTGTCTAGGTGAGTTTACTCCCAAATTGCTTTCTAATGTTCAATTGTCATTTAAAGTAATAAATAAAGCTCTCCCACCTTTGAATATATCAGGATTTTCTGGTCTTAGTAAAGTAAGAGGGAGAATACTATCTGGAGGTGTTAATTCTCCTTTAACCCCTTAAGGAGCAGATGTTCTGAAGGGGAAGTCCCTTAAGCATACCTGGTAACTTCCTTTTCTGGGACTCCTCTGGTGCTGCTGGGGGATATAATTGCAGAGAATTGCGGCAAATAGGTGACATGGTTTACCTGAGAATGGGGGCGGGGCTTTCTCGTGGCATCACAAAAGTGGGAGGAATTGGGTGAGGAATGAGGAAAAATGGGAGGAACTGGGTTGGAAAGAGCAGAAGTAAGCAGAGTTTAAAAGCAAACTCCCCCCACATCCGAAGAATCAGCCTTTGCCCCGGAGACCCAGTAATTCTATCTCAAAACCGGATTCTCCAGAACAAATCCGGAGAGGTCCCAAGTATGCCATAAGGACCACATAGAGAAGTTTGTCACACAGTCACACATGACTGATCATGTGTGCCAGCGCACCGATTGGGGGTCTGAGAGAGACTACTCCAGTCTTGGAGAGGTCCATTTCCGGCCCCGTTTTTACTTACAGTGCTCCTGCAGGAACACTATAAATAAAAAGTGCATGACGTGCCAGGATGTCACTGGTCCTTAAGGATAATTACCGGCGGTGGTCCTGGCAAATCACATTGTCCTTAAGGTTTTAAGTATCCTAGACAAACCTCAGGTATAACAAATATATTTAATTCCCTACTGAATAACCCCACAAGCAGGTTTTTGTGAGACTGTTTACTTTCACTATCTCATAAGAAAATATTATGCCTACGAAATAAACTTTGTCAGGAAAAAATCCTAAGCAAACAGTTATGGCAAGGAAAATAAAATATGTTTCACATTTAGTAACGCCTGCTTGTGTATATGCATGAAAATTATAACCAACAAGCTCATATACAAAACACACTATACAGCTGTTGGTGTTCCTTAGTTTGGAACCGTTTTATGAAGACAAGCATCCGTGCTATGTGCACACTGGAAATAAAATAACGAAAAATGTTTAATCACAATTACTCAATGTGCAAAGCATTTTCCTGAAACAGAAGCCAAGCTCCTTGATGAAGCACAGTTGGGCCACAAATTGACTTGCTTCTGGATTAAATACCATCTTGCATCAAAAAGCCTTCATTAAGACTCTTACATAACAATAAAACTGTGAGATTTATTCTACAAGATGAAATGGTCTACGGGGAAGCCAAGAATATCCCTCTGGGGCTCATATGCTCGGAATGACAATTTACAACATATTTCGACATGACTGTCTTGATCTATAAACTGTGCGCTGTGGGGAAATGTGTTGTGTATGATTACAATGTGTGTGTCATGGATTTTTAGCCTTCTCTCTCTCTCTAAAGGGGCAATTTAAACCTGTCACTGAAATGGTTAATTAGCTGGAGAAGTACATATCTGGAGAAAACCAACTGCACCAAGAATCATGCAACCTGAGCAATTCTGGATAAAACCAACTGTAACATAGGGGACAAATAAAAATTCCCATTGATTTTAACCTCTCGAATGCTAGTGGGGTCTCCAACATATTGCTTTGACTATAAAGAATTTAAAGGGATAGTAATATTTTGTTTTAACTTTATTTTATTTTGTAGGCATTAAAAAAACATGAGGAACGATATAAGTCTTATCTCTCAAACCTTTATGGTTTGAGAGATATTCACAAGTTTCCCCTCCCGCCCCATTTACCTAGTGTAAGCCGTCTCTTCTCAGATGTGGAATCCAGTCCATAGACCAGACAGATAACAGAAGGGGACAATCTTCTTCCTATGAGAACAATGAAAGCCCTGCCCCCCTTGACAAGTTTTTCAGCTTTTTCCCTTATCTTAATTGAAGATTGTCCCTCTCTGCAGTCTACCTGGGCACCTCCCTTCTGCTCTGGCTGAACAAGGAGGGTGAAGCTTTGTTTTTGAATATCTCTTAAACCATAAAGGTTTGAGAGATAAGACTTATATCATTCTTCACGTTTTTGTAATGCCTACAAAATAAAATAAAGATAAAACAAAGTATTACTATCCCTTTAAAAGCCCCATTTAAATCATGAATTTAAGTCATATTTCTCAAGACCCGAAGGTGCCCTTGGTTTGCTCTAGAATGGAGCCCCTTTCCCTTATTTGAATTTCACATTAACCCTTTGCATGCCAGACAGGTACCCAACGCATTGCCTTGCAAAGCGCTGGGTAGCTCTCTGGCACTCAATTGGTTAATGCCCTTATCCACAAAAGAAAAGACGTGCTGGTATTCAGAAGCCAGATACACTATAAGAAGGCATAATTGGGACTTTTTACCATCTGAATGCATTGCTTCGTTTGGAAATGTCTCTAGCTATCAAGGGGTTAAAAGACTTATTTAATGCAATGGGAGATTGGGGGATTTTTATTTTTATTTTGGTTCACTTTAAAATTGTACCTCTTTTCTTTTGTGGGTAAGGCCCTAAATGTGATACTGTTTTACAGAGATATTCACATTATGTCATATCATTTGGTCAGAAAGCAAAATCATTATGTATCCAGTATGGGAGAAAGAAGATTATTGGTTATACTGATCTCCACTACTGATCATTGTGATCACTGATACATCCCATCCAGTGATGTTACAGGAACACTAGAACATCCTAATTATAACTCCACCTTACATGACTATGAGAAAACAATCCTAATGGCCTCTGTGAATTGTTTCCCTTGTAACCAGGTTCAAGAGATAACATGTCCCTGCTCATTAAATCACAAAAGTAAAGGACACCTCTGTGAAACTGAAATTGTAAAGCACAGAGTATACTTGTACACACACAGCCAAATCCACACAAATACAGTTATGTACATCACACACGCTCAATCATGCAAACGTACACCTAAACATAAACACACACACATACATAAACACACACTCACATACACACACACATACACACACATAGTCACACACACACACAAACATATACATCCCATCAACAAACACATAGACACACATGCAACTATGTACTTACAAACACACCCATTCAGAATCACACACACAGTTTGACACACAAGCAAATATATACACACAGCCATACAAACATAAACACACACACATGCAAACTGACAAAGACACACACAAACAAACATATACTCACACAGCCATACAAACATAAACACACATGCAAACTCACACACACAGATAGACACACACAAACACATTTAAACACAAACACACACAAACATACAAACATATATACACACAGCCATAAAAACATAAACACACACACATGCAAACTCACAAAGACACACACAAACACACATATGCACACACAGACATACAAACATAAACACACATGCAAACTCACACACACAGACAGACACACAAAAACACATATAAACACAAACACACACAGACGTACAAACATATACACACAAATATACAAACATACATAAACAAACACACAGTTAAGATTTGCTGATATGTCCAGTTTATATTGTAATGTGACAGTGTTTATTTACCAGTCGATATACCCCTAAAATTGCCTATTCATTTAACCCTTTGAGTGCCACAGAGCTGCACAACGCATTCCACAGATCTCCGGCACTCAAAGGGTTAAGAGGGTTTTATACGTTATAAGCTAAGGTTATTTTCTGTGCCATGCCACTATCAGTGGGGACGGGGTGGATTTTGGTTTGGCTCTGGGGAGTAGTGTAAAGATATTCCTTGTAGCACCCATGGTGCAGTGAAGACATGAAAAGCCTTACAATCAGTGGGAATTACTATTCAACCAAAAAAGTGCAGTTGGTTTGCTCCAGAATTGTTTCACTTTCCTTCTTGAACATGTAGCAGTCACCGAGGCTGATATACTGTGAAAAGTGGAACAATTCTGGGACAAGCCAGCCACACAACAGGGACACATAAAACTTGCCAAACCCTTTGAATGCCAGATAGGTGTCCAACGCATTGCAAAGCAATGCGTTAGATATCTCTCTGGCACTCAAAGAGTTAACAGGGATGTTTAACTCTTTGAGCACTACTTAGGGTGTGTGCTGACCTTCAACAGCATAAATGTTGTGCTCTGGGCTGTCCGCGAGGCTATCTTCGATCATACCCTAATAGAGGCTCCCCACAACCCAGCAAATGAGCCAGTCAACCCCAGAGGCAAATGAGGAGCCAGAAGAAAATCACCTCTAACTCGCCCGGCACTTTGAAAAGTTATTTTCTTCAGGGACAAGTTCCTACTCCATCTGCGAAACCGCTCTCTCTGCACCATCTTACTGAGAATCGAGAGCAGGAAAGCGATAACACCTCGGACTCTGTCAACAAAGAAAATCAGATTCCTACTTCCAAGAACATGGTGGATCTACCTACAAACATAATGGGGGAGGATATCCCATTAACCAATGATGATTTAAACGGTCTAACCACTTTCCTAATGGAAGGCTTTTGAGGCTCATGGAGGAGATTAAATTCACTCAAGTCTGAAACTGCTAATGTACGGGATGACTTGGCACAAATACACCTACGAGTTGCATAACTAGATGAAAACCGGGTTAAATCCCCCAAACAAATGTCCAACCTTGAGCAAACATTGCTAATCCAAAATTATGCGCCTAACCAACTGTCACTATGAGGGGATACTGGTTGGATGCTGGGATGAAAAGTTAGGGAACGATGCTTGGGTGAGGTGACATTGTGCCAGGTACTCCCTTGCTGCAGCCGAAGCTGGGTAAAGGTGCTGGATGTGAAACCAGATTGTTTCTCCCCAGTTGAGCTGGGGTGCAACCAGGATGAGAGTAACTGGGACCCATACAGAACCAGGACTAGAAGTCAGGACAAGGAGCAGGAGAACGGAGAGCCAGAGGCCAAGCAAAGAGTAGTCAGATAAGCCGGAGTCAGGTAGCCAGAAGTCAGATCAGAATGGTCAGCCAAGCCAGGGTCAGGAAGCCAGAAGTCAGATCAAAATGGTCAGCCAAGCCGGGGTCAGGAAGCCAGAAATCAGATCAGAATGGTCACCCAAGCCGGGGTCAGGAAGCCAGAAGTCAGATCAGAATGGTCAGCCAAGCCAGGGTCAGGAAGCCAGAAGTCAGATCAAAATGGTCACCCAAGCCGGGGTCAGGATGCCAGAAGTCAGATCAGAATGGTCAGCCAAGCTGGGTCAGGTATCCAGAAGTCAAATCAGAATAAGCACAGGAAAAAGCAGACTAGCTTGTGGAACCGGCAAGGAGTATTAGAAGTGAGAGGTTTGAATATTGTGTTTGACCAATAGGAAGCAGGGTTAATCAGAGCCCTGCTGGGTGTGGAACCATGTCCAATGGGAGAACAGATCAGGATACTGTAAAAAAGTTATTGATTCTGAAACTGGAGACACTGAGGTCATTTGGGAAGTAACTGATGATGTCATCAGCAAAGAGCATAAGGGTGTGTACTTCCTGACACATGGTGTTTAATGTCTGGCTGTCACTGGTGGGAACATCAGCCAAGGCTTTGGTTTTACCTAAGGCATATACATGAAAGTGGGTTATATATGTAAGCAGTGATTGTAGGTGTCACTATGGGGGGAATGCTAACTGTGCATCTGTATGCCCACACTGTCATGGAGCAACAGGGCGGGTGCATGCATAGCACCCACAGAAGCAGAAAGTGCGCACGCATGCACAGAAGACTGGGCTTGGCGGCATCCACGACCGGATCGGCGGCCAAGAAGTGTGATATTGACTTAGTCAACAGAGGATGGCGATGCAATTCAAGGGTAAAAAACCTCCCAGAATATGTACAACCCTCAGATTTGAGGGAATTAATGTCTGCATCCTTCTCTGATCTACTGGGTGGCTCTCATCCCTGCCTGCTATTAATAGAATTAACTGCACCCTCAATCCGAGACAACAACTCTCCCAGAGACTGCTACGAAGTAAAATAACTAATAGCCATGAAAAAGCAGAGATGCCTCTTCCCTGCTCTTTGCAGGAGCTGACACCCTGATATATAACTACTTGAGTACCACAGAAGACTCCAGTGCTTTGCTTCACAATGTGTTGTAGACACATTAGCTTCAGTGGCAGATCACCTTCTGGGGATATCATTCAGACCCTTTCACATGGCAACATCAATGCAGACATTGTGCAGGGAGGAGCTTTCCCCTGCAGATAGGCATTCTTTTGGCCTGTGGGAAACTGTAACCTAACATGAATGCACCAAGATCCAGCAGGCGGCATCTGTTCTGCATTCACTCTGGATGACAGTCAATTTGTAGCAAGGTGGGTCTGCCTGAAGCATACAGAGTACATTTGCCTAGTTATGGTTAACAGCAGCAGGAGCTAGGGTTGTTGACCTAGATCCAAGTTGCGGCTTAATCAGTAATAGTTATTGTGACTCTGTGGGGGTTTGATCAAGAAGCGGTGATGATGATGATGATGATGATAAAGATGACTGAGATTCCGGGGAGATGGCTCAGATGGTTAAGGCAGCAGCTGTAGAATCTTCTCAGACCATGAGGTTGAAGGTTCTAGTCAAGGTCAGCTCAGCCTTTCACCTTTCTGAGGTAGATGAAATGAGTCCAGGACATACTTGAAAAGGAGAGACAATCTCAATGTATTCTTCCTGTTACAATACTTTCACAAAAAAAATGATTGTGTATTATTAGGCATTTTTACTGATCCCGATATTCCAGTTGCTCTTGCAAAGATTTTATAAGTGTGTCTATTTCTCCATTTCAGTGGTAGAGAATTGCCCCTTTTTCTTGAATTAATGAACATGTTTATTTATATAGCGCCACAAGTGTACGCAGCGCTTTACAATTTCAGGGTTTAAACAATACAGGGTTACAGGTGCTTTGTAGAATGAAACATTGGGTGTAAGGTCCCTGCCCGAAAGCTTACAATCTAAAGTGGTAACGGGAGACATACAGAGTACATTAGGGTCAAGTGCTGAATACAGTGCTAGTTCTGATGATGAGAGAGGACATCAGTAACGTAAATAGTTTATAAGAGCATTTTTCTTTCATATTCAGTTAATTTTCTTGCCATATCATCATCGTTTTGTACTTGATCTGTATCAGACAAAAGGGACGAGAATGGAGGGACGTATTCCAAATCAACATAATAAATATTTAGGTCTGCAGCATCAGTGTCAGCAGCATCCTCCAATTGGACCAAATGATCGTCTTCCCCATTAGTTTAATCTTCTGGTAGGTGTTTTTTGAAACTTTCTTTTTACTTTGTCCCATTAGGAGGATTACGCATGGTGTATGGCAGTGGTTCTCAACCTTTCTAGTGCCGCGACCCTTTGATAAAATTTCCAGAGTTGTGGGGACCCCTAAAAGTAAAATTATTTTCGTTACTCCTTCATCGCTGTAATTTTGCTACGGTTATGGATTGAAGTATAAATATCTGATGGTTTTAGGCGACCCCTGGCAAATCATCATTCGACCCCCAAAGGGGTCCCGACCCACAGGTTGAGAACCACTGGTGTATGGCTTTGTTTCTAGTTTCATTCACAGTCTCAGCTCAGGTAGGCTCAGGTAGGCTCGTCTGCTTGTCCCTACCACCTATCAGTGAATTTTATTTTAACTCTCCTTTCTCCATTTCATTACTATCATTGATTTCAGTTCAATTAAAAAAAAAGCTGACAAAATGGATAAACTGCAGTCTTTTTTTAAAATTGTTGCGGAAGGTGGGATGCGCCTCTTTCATATGTTTTGCTGCTATGACAAAATGTTTCACTTATCCCTACTCTGTATCCAGTATGATGGTTCGATGCAGTTCAGTCTTGAGATTAGCAGATGTACTTGTGTTTCTGTTTTTCTTCTTGCTTTATCAATATAACACATAGACAGGTTTTCCTTATTGTTTCTGAAGTTATCTGCACTGAAAATCTGTTTATTCTATTTGGCTATATTTGATTTAGATTTATTGAAGTTTTAGTGTAAGCGGTGTACCAGGAGCTCATATATTTCTCTGCGTTTTTATTACTCTGTATTTATAAAGCAGCAGTGACATGGTGCTGTATTGGAAGCAAATCAAACAAAGGCCTTTAAAGGGACAGTAATGTTCCAAAATAAAAGCAGCTCCAATTAATCTTCATAGTATTTGGGCAATGGAGAGTGTTATTTCAATACTGTTAGAGTTGTAGTTCAAGTGTAATTAAATGATAAAGTATCCCCCTCCCAGAACTTTTACTGTTGTAACACTGCTCACCTCAGAGCAGCAAGGTGGTGTTCAGATGGCTTGCTGAGAGGGACAATTTTCAATCAGCATAAGGGAAAAAACCTGAAAAACTTGTCAAGGGGGGCAGCGTTTTCATTGTTTCCACAGTAAGAAGATTGTCCCTTGCTGTGAGCTGTCTGGTCTTAAGACCAGATTCCATATCTGAGGTGAGCAGTTTTACACTAGGTAAAAGGGGCTGGAGGGATATTTTATCATTCAGTTACTCTTGAACTACAACTCTGACAGTATTGAAATAATACTCTCCATGGCCCAAATACTATGAAGATGTTAGGGACCAGGAACCAGACAGGACACAAAAATGTAAAATGCAATACACCTCTAATGAAACAAAAACAGAAGCATGATCCAAGAGCATAAACCAAAATCCATGTCAGGGTCAGGAACCAAGACAGGTATTCAGCTGAGCCGGAGTCAGGAAACCAGAAGTCTGCAATATCAGGAACAAGCCTAGGGTCAGGAGCACAGAAATCCACGATGTCTGGAACAAGCCAAGGGTCTGGAACACAGCAAACAGGAGCACAGGAAAATCCACAGCAGCCAGCAGCAACAGGTCAGCAAACAAACACAAGGAAAATTGTGAAGTGAGACAAGCTGCTATAAATACCCTGGGAGGGTTGGCTGATAACAGTCAGGTGAGTAATCGGAGAGGTCAGCTGATTCAGCCTGAGCCAGAAACTCAGAAGACAGCAGCAGTGGATAGCAGAGCACTAGATTAGCTCAGACAGCAGAATCAATAGGCAGAATGGGAGCAGCTCAACAAAACCTTGACAGAAGATTAATTGGAGCTTCTTTTATTGTGAAACATTACTATCCCTTTAAAAGAACACATGCCACCTAACAGTAAACTCTCACTTATTTAAATCAATAAAGAAAATCCTAATGAATCAGGAATCCATAAATCAGTTCTGCATGGGTTGTTTCCCCCAAATGATTCTAAAAATAGTATTGGATATTATGCCCATGGCGCTGGGCATGATTCTTTCTTGACAGATTCTAGAACCTAAAACCCATCTTACTGATGTAGAGGAGTTTATAGTCCTGGGGAGTGATAAAGATGTGATAAAGTAGAGATGACTTCTCCAGTGATATCACTTCCCCAGTTCCTATGCTATTTTATGGAGTCTATACACTAAGATGTCTCCCACTTTTAAGATCTTAGTGCATAGGCTCCATAGAATAAGATAGGAATTGGAGATGAGATATCACTGGAGGAGTCATCTCCGCTTTATCACCTCTTTATCATCCCTTAGTGCATCTCCCCCCTGAAGTCAAGCAACAAAGAAACATGTCCACCTCCATTAACATCACATACAGTATAACTAAATATTAAGTTTGGTACATAATTTATGCGGCTCGTAAGAAGATGTCAGTGGGATGCACTTTTATTTAGTTTCTTTTTATGGAAACTAAAGTCTTTTTGGACTTCCAGTTGTTGGGGGAATTACAACTCCCATAATCTCCAATCAGTCAATGGATGGTTGGGGATAATGGGAAATATAGTCCCCAGTAACATTAGGTCCAATATTTTAGCCCTGCTTTAAACAAGCAATAAACTTTTGTTATGACAAAACTTGTTTCTTGTAACTTGTTTCTTGTTACACTAACAGTGTACATTAACAGTGTCTAGTGGTCAGATTCCAGTTATTTATTCTTATTACATTCTGTTTGAGGAAAGTCGATTCATAGGATGTGATAGAAACTACTGAGTCACTTCCTGTCAGTTAGACCTTTCAGGAAGTAACTTTGCTGCTTCCCAATTATTTGAACTGTTATAACATCTGAATAAAAAAACTAATAGCAGTGGGGGTACTTTTATTTTACTCAGCAGGGAAAGCTCTATAACATATAGATTTTCATTAAGAAAAAAGTTACCTGCTCTTAAACTATGGATACGAGCATTGATGTATGTGCTCTACCCAGTTTTCAAGCTCTCATAGCTTCTAAACATTTCACTGGATTTTGATTTCTGTGGCATTGGGAGCTGTCAAGGAAACCTCAGCACTACATGAATACCAATGATTTTTTCAGCTTTCTCAAGAAGTGAATATCTGGAATTTAGTGATAACAGCATATCCAAACATAATAACAGAGAGATTTCGCAATGCAACAAAATAAATAATGCAGTTATTTCCCTGTGCCAGGATGGCATGCTGATTTATTCGTTGTCAGGCTCACATCCTTCTTCTTTAGAAGGGAAATTGGAAGTGCAAATTCTGAACATTTTTCACATCAATCACATGCATCGGAACTCTACAATTGTCTTCCAGTTAAGCAATAGTCAATGATTAAATCTGCCGTTCAGATTCCACCCTGAAATTGAACATCTGGGAATAAAAATAAAATACTCTGTATATTTAATTTGCATAAATCCAGAATGCATTGTCTGGCAAGCTCAGTTAATATACTGCAATGTCAACCAGTATTGTTTCTGTTGTAGTGTTGTCAGGGCACCCATAGGCAAGACACTCTAAGGGCGTTATGCACTAAAGGCATGATAAAGAGGTGATAAAGTGGAGATGACTTCTCCAGTGATATCACTTCTCCAAGTCCTATGTTATTCTATGGAGCCAATGCACTAAGATATCTCAAGTGGGAGAGATCTTAGTGCATTAGCTCCATAGAATAGCACAGGACTTGGAGAAGTGATATCACTGTACAAGTCATCTCCACATTAACACCTCTTTATCACGCCTTTGTGCATCACCCCCTAGACATCCTTAGCTCTACCCATGGCCCCCACTCCATAGAATGTGATAGAACCTGCTGAGTCACTTCCTGTCAGTTAGAACTTCCAGGAAGTAAACACAGTAAATTCACTTCCTGATTACTTAAACTGTTATAACTTTTGAATAAAACAACTGGCAGCGGTTAGAGTGCCCTTGTTTTACTCAGTAGGAAAAGCTCTATAACATAAAGGTTTTCATTAAAAAGTTTACTGTTCCTTTAAACACAGCATTATTGTTAAAGGGATAGTAATGCTTAAAATGTAAAAAAATATATGTTTTAGGGGTTATCCCCCTGAGTAAAACAAAAGTACTCCCACTGCTGAAAGGTGTTTCAATCAAAAGGTATTAATTTTCAAAGTTGAATTTTTTAGGTGCAATATCACATTGGCCTGAAATTGTACAGTGGCGCTGCTGCTACACCATCCTATGGAGATTTATCGTCCCGGGACCAGAGCTGTCCATAGGATCATGTAGCAACAGCGCCACTGTACAATTTCAGGCCACTGTGATATTGCACCTAAAAAATTCAACTTTAACAATTAATAACATTTGAATGAAACACCTTTCAGCAGTGGGAGTACTCTTGTTTTACTCAGGGGGATAAACCCTACAACATATTTTTTTTTACATTTTAAGTATTACTATCCCTTTAAGTAGCAGGTATGTGGTTGTGCTGCCGGACTTAAGTGTTTTGGAGGTGAAACTGTTTTGTCAGAGGACAAAGTTGTTTCACTTACAAAATGTGTAACAAGGGTCTTCGGTGTTACAGGAATTAGGACCACTATGTCTCCTGCATACATGGGCGGTGTGCTGTAATTACGAAAACATATGTTTGCAATGATTTTCCTATGCAGTAAAACAAGTATAATCCCAAAGTTTCAAGACGATTATTTCCAAAGTTATTACAAATATAACAAGGAATTATTTCCCGATAGCCTGAGTTCAAGATGCTTTACAGCAAGATCACTATTACAGCTTGTAAAATGCAGAGTGTCACAGACACCGAATTACAACAGGTTCCCTTGGGATATCCCATGATCACCAAAGCAATCTATGATATCACCCTGCTTGAAGGAAACCAGTGACTTTGGAAATCTAAAGCTGCTAAAGGATCTAAAACAAAGGAATTAGTAAATCAGTGTTAATTTTGCCAATAAAGTATAGGTTGAGAATAGAACTGTTAGCTTCAGAAACAGCAGCTTGCACTAAATGATGAAGCATGCCACAGCTGCACCGCTACTCTTCAGTGTTTGCTATATGCTGGTCACTCTTGTTGGCTGTAGGAGTGAGTCTGGGTATGAATGTACACAACATATGGCAAGTTGTACCTGTCTTAAATGAATGATGCATTTATGTCTGTCTGTGAAGTATCTGTCACTCACTCAGTCTCAGCAGAGGCACAGTCAGCTCAGATAGGAACCCAGTTCACCTGCCTGTCTAATTTATCAGTCAAAAAAATGTTTTTTCTAATGTATTTATTTGTTACTCTCCTTCCTCACTTCAAACTCACACTCAGAGAGCAACTTGCTACCGTAAATATTCCTCTTAATCAACTCAAGCTCCCTCTGTTTTCCTGTCTGTCTCTAGCACCAATTTCAGCTCTTTGTTTACCAAGCACAGACTGATAACATGCTATAAACTCACTCTCACTTTTATAGTTAGCATGGGAATACATGGGGAAAACTGCAAGTGGGGAGATACATTATTATCATTGATTTTGATTCAATTAAAAAATCAGAAAAATATTTAAAAACTGGACATATCATGACAGTTTCCTTTCAGGGTGAAAAGTGACGTTTTTGAGTGCCAGAAGGGTTTGCAACACATTGCTTAGCAATGCATTGCATACTGTTCTGGAATTCAAAGGGTTAACATTAAACAGGTTAGGACTGCTTTCTGAAAATGAAATAGCCTTGCAAACTCTATTTAAATGGTGATACTCAACATTGATGTTTTATATCATGCAATTTTGTGTGGGGTTTCTTTTTGCCTTATCTGTTGTTTTAACAACACTCAAAGAGATTGATTTAAAGGGATAGTAATGTTTCTCAAAAACAGCAGCTCCAATTAATCTTCATAGTATTTGGGCCATGTAGAGTTTATTTCAATACTGTCAGAGCTGTAGTTCAAGAGTAATTGAATGATAAAATATCCCCTTCCCTCCCCTTTTACCTAATGTAAGTCGCCTCCCCTCAGATGTGGAATCTGGTCATCTGACCAGACAGCCTGCAGCAAGGGACAATCTTCTTACTGTGATCATAAGGAAAACCCTACCCCCCTTGACAGGTTTTTCAGGTTTTTCCTTACACTCACTGAAGAGTGTCCCTCTCATGATCCATCCGGACAGTCGTGCTGCTCTGAGGTGAGCAGTGTTACATCAGTAAAAGGGATGGGAGGGGAATACTTTATCATTCAATTACTCTTGAAGTCTGACAGTATTGAAATAACACTCTCCACTGCCCAAATACTATGAGGATTAATTGGAGCCGCTTTTATTGAGAATCATTGCTATCCCCGTTAATTATTTCTGCAAACCAACTGCACCATAGAGGGCAAATAAAATTCCATACATTTTATATGGAAATATTAAGCCCTTGAATGTTAGATAGTTTTTATTTGCTACTAAGGTACAGTGAGTTTATCCTCTTATTTCATGAGTTATTCTTAATAAATCAGCCTTAAAGAGAAGGAATTCAGAATTCTGTTGCATTATTCTGTTCTGCACCATAGGGAACTGTCACAGGGTGTTATTGAAAGCCTTTCCAATGGTTGTGAGATAATACAGATGTACAGCAGGGAATGGTGAGTGGTGCAAAAAGTACTTTTGGCGGAATGCAGGAAACGTGTGCAATCGCTATTTCCCATGGGAAAACCAGTAGGGAACAGGTTTGCTCATGATTTTGTTGAATTGCGCATGAGAAATCAAGATTAGCGAACAGCTGTGCATATTTATTTTTTGTGGGCGTGGCCAAGATTAACGAATCTGTGTGAGTGGAATAGTGAATGCGCCTAATGAACTAATTTATACGTCTGTGTAATGTTGTCGTAAAAAATAATTTTTTATGTTCAATTCAAGAAGCGTTCGCTATTCAGCTTAATGGAGTAGAACATGCGCAAAATGTATCTGCGCATGAAAAATGCCTTTATCAGATGTGCACATTTCTTGCATTGTGCCATTTTCCAAAGTACAGCAGCATGGCACACTCAGTTAGCCAAAACAATTTATCATTTTAACTTCTGCATTTTCAAGCATGTCCTGAGCACTCGTTTTATGTACTCCAGAAGGGAGGAAAGCCGAGTTGACTTTAACAGGACTTGAACCTGCAGTCTGAACAGACTCTGCAGCTGATGCAATAACCAATTGCGCTATATCACCAGTTAGTGAGAACAACCCCAGAAAATACAGCTGGAGCTTGTAACATAAGCCAAAGTCCTAAGGATGAGGCTGGTTGAAGCGTTGTCCAGTTCTTAGCATGTCACATACTTAACCCTTTGAGTGCCAGATAGAAACACAACACATTGTCACTTTGTAACAAAGTGATTTTGAAAAAACTTCCAAAAGTTTTTTTTTCTTAAAAGCAATACTTTCTAATGTATTTATCTGCATTTCAGTTAATGCACATCCTCCTGGCATAGCTGGAGGACTTAAACATCCCACATAGCTCTGCATTACCAACTGTCACTTCGTACCAGCACGTACTCCCTCAGCTGCATAAACTGACACATATATGAAGCTTAAATATCTCAGAAACTATTGTTTGAAATTAAAAATGTCTAGCATACATTTGATTGGTTTTGGACACTCCTCAAAATCACCTATTTGTTACAAAGTGTCAGTTTCTACTTTTAGTTAATATTGCAGGGGCACAAAAGGGAAGTATAGCTAGTCTTGTGGCTAGGCTATACCTTGTGCCTTATGGGGCCCCATATTGTCCATGATGAGGAGGTGGGGTGAACCAAAGACTTCTTTCACAGATGCAAATAAAAATACCCTGAGATTAAACATGTTTTAACCACTTGAATGCTAGATAGGTCACCAACTCATTGCAAAGTGATGCATCTGGAGAACTCTTTAACCCTTAAATGCCAAAGGGGGTGCACAACGTATTGCAAAGCAATGCATTTCTTACCCCTCTTGCATTCAAATTGTTAATATTCAAGGCATTATAAAAGTCCAGTTTAATGTTTTTAATTTGTCTCCTATGGAGGAGCTGGTGTGCTCTAGAATTGTTCCAAGTTCTTTATGCATCTGTCTTGGAAAGAGTAGAAGCCTGAAATATGGGTCCAATTAGAAGCTTAGAAACCTGCGTCCAATTACAGCACTAACCTTGAAACATGAATTTATGACTTTTCAGGGAACACCACAGTGGTAATACAAGATGGCTGGGGAAACTTTTCTAACTTGGTTGTCTCGAGTTCCGGATCAAACTGGTGCCTGATATTTAATGTTACATCACCTCCAGGTAATTCTTTATGAATTTAATATTAGATATTTTTCTCTTGTGTGCTATGATTTGTATGTAAACCATACATGATCAATTCCTTTAAATGGATAGTAATGTTTCACAATAAAAACTGCTCCAAATAATCTTCATAGTATTTGGGCCACGGAGAATGTTATTTCATTACTGTCAGAGTTGTAGTTCAAGTGTAATTGAATGATAAGTTATCCCCCTCCCGCCCCTTTTACTGATGTAACACTGCTCAGCTCAGAGCAGCAAGACTGACCGGATGGATAGCAGTGAGGGACAATCTTCAGTGAGCATAAGAAAAAAAAAACCCTGAAAAACCTGTCAAGGAGGGCAGGGTTTTCCTTATGCTCACAGTAAGAAGATTGTCTCTTGCTATGACCTGTTTGGTCCCAGGACCAGATTCCACATCTGAGGTGAGCAGTGTTACACTAGGTAAAAGAGGTGGGAGGGGGATATTTTATCATTGAATTACTCTTGACCTACAACTCTGACAGTATTGAAATAACACTCTCCATGGCCCAAATACTATGAAGATTAATTGGAGCTGTATTGCATCTGAGTCAAAATAATGAACATTATAACTATTTTAAAATTACATTCATAAATACATATACCGTGATAACATTAAATCGTAATCAGCAGCATTCAACAACCTAGAAATAATAAAAAAATGAAAGTCAGAATTTAACCTGGTAGATGGTGCTGGTGTATATATGTTTGTGAGGAATATGAAGAAATGTTAAACAAATCATTTGCAACATCAGGTGGGAGTTCCATAAAACTTTCCATTATTGTTTGATAACTGATCAGTTGTTCATAGGACTGGTCCCAGCTGTCTAAGTTGGTGGTAACAGTGCAAATTACTCCTCTTGCTCCTCAGTGCTACTTTTTTTCCCACTCCTACTAAATGATACTTGTATGGTATTAGATGCTAGTTCATTTTAAAAAAATATAGTTTTCCAACACTGATGATGGATAGCGGTGTCCTACGGTCATTAATGATATAACCAGCTGCACAGAAAACCACCTTACTGCACGCTTGGCAGTGGGCAAAAACAAGCAGCTTGCACCAGCGCTGGCCAATGGCCACATGCACTGTTTTGTTTGCCAGTACTCAAGTGGATCATTATTTCAGCCTAGAATATAGTCAACTCCTTGGTGACAAGGCTTGTTTTTACTCTAGAGGAAAAGAACAATTTTGGCTTTTTTAGTATGTCTGTGTTCAACCACATTATCCCTCTAATTCATTTAGTACAACCATGCAAATCGCATGCTTTTTTTTTAAGAATAAGAAGGGCTTTCTTTTGATGGTATAATTATCTGTATAACCCATCATATTTTTTGATAATAATTTAAAAAGTGGAAAACACATTTTTTAGTAGGTTTTTCCGTCATGATTTGTACTCAATTAGAGCATTTTTTAACAGGGACTGGAAAACAAGTATGAAGTATGAATGTTCACTCTTACCTTCCAAGTGTCCCTTTTTAGGGGGATACTGTCCCCCTGAGATGCAAATCTCCCTCTACGCTACCGTGGCATCCCTTTGTTGGAGATCAGACTGTGAGTTGTATATACACTGTGTGCACAATTATTAGGCAAGTGATTATTTTGACCATTTCATCATTTTCATGCATATTTTCCAACTTCAAGCTGTATAAACTTGAATGCTTATTGGATTTAAGCATATCAGGTGATGTGTATTTGTGTAATGAGAGATGGTGTGACCTAAGGAGATGAGCACCCTATGTCAAGGTGTGCATAATTATTAGGCAGCTTCATTTCCTCAGGCAAAATGGGCAGAAAAAGAGATATAACTGACTCTGAAAAGTCAAAAATTCTAAAAAGTCTTTCAGACGGATGCAGCACTCTTGAAATTGTTAAGATATTGGGGCGTGATCACAGAACTATCAAACGTTTTGTTGCAGGTAGTCAACAGGGTCGCAAGAAACATGTTGAGAAAAAAAGACACAAATTAACTGCCAGAGATTTGAGAAGAATCAAACATAAAGCTATCAGGAACCCATTATCCTCCGGTGCTGTCATATTCCAGAACTGCAACCTACCTGGAGTGTCCAGAAGTACTAGGTGTTCAGGGCTCAGAGATATGGCCATGGTAAGGAAGGCTGAAACCTGACCACCACTGAACAAGACACATAAGTTGAAACGTCAAGACTGGGCCAAGAAATATCTGAAAACACATTTTTCAAAGGTTTTATGGACTGATGAGATGAGAGTGACTCTTGACGGTCCAGATGGATAGGCCCGTGGCTGGATCAGTAACGAGCACAGAGCTCCATTTTGACTCAGATACCAGCAAGGTAGAGGAGGGGTACTGGTATGGGCTGGTATTATCAAAGATGAGCTAGCTGGACCTTTTCGGGTTGAAGATGGACTCAAACTCAATTACCAAACCTACTGCCAGTTTTTAGAAGACACTTTCTTCAAGCAGTGGTACAGGAAAAAGTCTGCATCTTTCAAGAAGACCATGATTTTTATGCAGGACAATGCTCCATCGCATGCATCGAAGTACTCCACTGCGTGGCTAGCCAGTAAAGGCCTTAAAGATGATAAAATAACGATATGGCCCCCTTCCTCACCTGACCTAAACACTACTGAGAGCTTGTGGGCACTTCTTAAAAGGCAGATGTACGCTGAAGGAAAACAGTACACCTCTCTGAACGGTGTCTGGGAGGCTGTGGTTGCTGCTGCACAAAAAGTTGATCATCAACAGATCAAGAAACTGACAGACTCCACGAATGGAGGGCTTATGAAAGTTATTTAAAAGAATGTTGGCTATATTGGTCACTGATTTTTATTTGGAAATGTCAGAAATGTTTATTTATACATTTTGAGTTGATGGTAGTGATGTAACTTTTTATATCACTGTCTACTCCTTAAGAGGAGGAGAATGATCATCAGTTTTTTAATGTAATTTTACTATATCAAACACATCCCTCTACTTATCCTACTCCTTAATCCTTGCTCCTGGCCTGTTATAATAATAATAGTGTAAATGTTGACAGTAAAGCACATGACAGAGTTGTTAGCAAGTGGAGTAATGTTTCGTCCATCGGAAAATAATGTATGACACATGCCTCTGTCTTTCACTGTCAGTCTCAGTCACAGCTCATAAGACAATTCTCTTGTCTGTCTTTGCCACCTACCAGACAAAATATGTTTTTATATATTTTTTTGTTTGCTTGCTTGTTTGTTTTTTTAAACTGTCCCTGTCTACAAAGTATGCACACCGATACTCCCTGCAACTGTGATCCACTCCAGCTCCCCCATTTTGTCTGCCTGATTCTACACATAGCTAAAAAAAATTTAGCAGCAGCAGCAACTTTCTCTCCCAACTTAACTGTAGTACTTATTTTTACAGTATAGTACAGAATGAGGTTAGACCTGTCAGCTTCAGAATCAGCAACTTGTAATAAAGGTTAAAGTGTACTGCACAGCAGGTGTACAGCACAATCTCGTCTCAGTATATGCTTGTCCCTCTTGTTCTACCTATTTTGTGTCCTAATCCTCAAGGAGAGGAGAAGTTGCATTAATCGAACGTAAAAATATATTTAAGCTGATATATGAACAGAAACAGTTCCTTCAGGATAAGTTTGTCTCACTTCATCAACTTTTTTGGTTCATCCACATGCTTGAAAGCCTCAAAGCACACCACAGCCAGACGGCTGTGATCAGCAAACACAGAAGCCTACATTTCACAGGGGAAAGAACATTCATCATGGGCAGAGAATGTTAGGCTTCCATGGAGTGGAAATGTAGAGCTGCTACTTGGAAGAGCATTCATACCTTCACAAGGCAGTACACTGTGGACCTCCTAGCTTCTGAGGAGGCTGATTTTGGAAATAAAGTGCTTCCCTCCCTTTCCTTTGATGATTTTATATTCAGCTTTTGTCTGATTTGTCTCTGTTCAAACAATGGAGATGGCTGGACTGCAGGCATTTTTAAAGTGTTTTCATTGTCCTGCCAGGGAGGCAGATATGGAGTCCGTGAAGGGAACGAAAATGTAGAAAATAATTTTTTTCTTCTTAACTTGTAATTGCCGATCCTCCTGTATGCTAGATAGTTCTCCAATGCAATGATTTACAATGCTTTGAAGTCTTCTTTAAAGGGATAGTAATACTTGAAAATAAGTTTATTTTATATTGTAGCCCTTAAAAAAACATGAAAAAATGATATAAGTCTTATCTCCCAAACCATAAAGGTTTGGGAGATATTCAGAAGTAAAGTTTCCCCTGGAGTGACGTCATTGCTCCACCCTTCAGATTTGGAATCCAGTCCCGGGACCGGCAGTGCCTCTCCAGAAGTGCTGAGATCACCATCTTTAAAAAGAATTTCTTAATTGGAATGGTCTACAAAGTGTGCTTTCAAGCCAGGCACACTTTGTAGATAGTTCCAATTAAGTAGTTATTTTCAAAGATTGTGATCTCGGCACTACTAAAGAGCTGCCGGTTGCTCTGTGGACCGAATTCCAAATCTGATGGCAGACTTGGCTGAAACATCCAGGAAAAGAGAACTTTACTATATTTTACATGTGAATATCTCCCAAACCATAAAGGTTTGGGAGATAAGACTTATATAATTTTTCATGTTTTTTTAAGGGCTACAATATAAAATACAATTATTTTTAAGTATTACTATCCCTTTAACATTCATGGAGGGAGATTCAATAAGCAGTGATAAAGAGGTGATGAAGTGGAGATAACTTCTCCAGTGATATCACTTCTCTGGTTCCTATGTTATTCAGTGGAGCCAATGCACCAAGATCTCCAAAACTGAAGAAATCTTAGTGCATAGGTTCCATAGAATAAGAGTTGGAGAAGTGATAAACTGGAGAGTCACCTCCACTTTTGTCACCTCTTTATCACTGCTTAGTGAATGTACCCCATCGTGCTAAAGATGTCTACAAAATCAAGTAGTAAGTACTAGGAAAAATTGCTATTTTTGCAGAATTTATATTGAGAAATAGTAGTATGCAGAGATATGAGAGTATAAACAAATATACTGTATTAATTTTTCATTATGTTTTCACTTTAATATGAACATCGCTTATAGCTGATAATGTAAACTGCAGATATCTAAAACACAGGTTTTTTTTATATCTGTAAATATAACTTAAAGAGATAGTAATACTTAAAATGTAAAAAACAATATGTTGTAGGGTTTATCCCCCTGAGTAAAACAAGAGTGCTCCCACTGCTGAGAGGTGTTTCATTCAAAAGTAATTAATTTTCAAAGTTGAATTTTTTTAGGTGCAATATCACAGTGGCCTGAAATTGTACAGTGGCGCTGTTGCTACACGATCCTATGGACAGCTCTGGTCCCAGGACCATAAATCTCCATAGGATGGTGTAGCAACAGCGCCACTGCACAATTTAAGGCCACTGTGATATTGCACCTAAAAAATTCAACTTTGAAAATTAATTACTTTTGAATGAAACACCTCTCAGCAGTGGGAGCACTCGTGTTTTACTCAGGGGGATAAACCCTACAACATATTTTTTTTTACATTTTAAGTATTACTATCCCTTTAAAAAAATGACTGAATCCTGGAATGGTAACGTTTTGTAAGCTCTGAACACCAGAACTGCTTTTTTGGACGAATGTTTATAATGCTGTCCTAAAAGGTTTTATATTAACAAATAAACTCTTCAATAATCAGTATCATAATGATGATACAATCAATATACTGCTAAAACATTGCATGTTTGATTTACATGCTTTGGTTTTCTTTCAGAGTTTGCTAGACTTTTAATCAAGAGAAAAGATAGTGCTGTGTTAGATCCAGCAGAGTAGATGAAGTTCTTGTTGTAACAAACTCACAAGAGTGAAGAGAAGGTGCAAGCTTTGCAGTGTCACGTTCCTCCTCCACCCTCTCCGTTTATTCCAGCAATGAGTATGTGTGGTGTGAGTTGGGTAGACGTTGGACGTCACATCATCATAATCCTCTGCCTATATAAGCCTGGTGCTCAGTTGTAGCTCGTGTTCCCATGTATTACCTAGCTCTTCTTCTTTGAACTACCGGGATCTGATCTTTGGCTTGCCCCTGACCTCTGGTTCTGATCTGCCTGCCCTGACCCCTGGCCTGTCTCTGGATTCTGCTCTGTCTTGCCTGCCCTGACCTGGGGTTTTGTATACAGTGGACTGATTTAATGGTATCTGGACTCTGCATCTACCCTGACTCTTGGCCTGTTTCTGGACTCTGCACCTGTTCTGCTTGCGCTGATCCCTGGCATGTTTCTGGACTCTGCACCTGTTCTGCTTGCGCTGATCCCTGGCATGTTTCTGGACTCTGCACCTGTTCTGCCTGCCCTGACCCCTGGCCTCTTTCTGGACCCTGCACCTGTTCTGCCTGCCCTGACCTCTGGCCTGTTTCTGGACTCTGCACCTGTTCTGCCTGCCCTCACATCAGGCCTTTTTCTGGACTCTGCACCTGTTCTGCCTGCCCTGACCTCTGGCCAGTTTCTGGACTCTGCACCTGTTCTGCCTGCCCTGACCTCTGGCCTGTTTCTGGACTCTGCACCTGTTCTGCCTGCCCTCACATCAGGCCTTTTTCTGGACTCTGCACCTGTTCTGCCTGCCCTGACCTCTGGCCAGTTTCTGGACTCTGCACCTGTTCTGCCTGCTCTGACCTCTGGCCTCTTTCTGCACTCTGCACCTGTTCTGCCTGCCCTGACCTCTGACCTGTTTCTGGACTCTGCACCTGTTTTGAATGCCTTGATCCTGGCCTATTACTGGACACTCTGGCCTTCAGGTACACTCCCCTATTACTCTGCATTGTGGAGTTTCTACCTGTTATTACAAACTAAACAACTTTCTGCTAACCTCTGGGCAGCTACATCCACTCAAGTTCCAGCAAGCTAACAATCCCAACATGAGGACACAAAGGTGCCTTCCTCATAAGATGGGACCATAGTGTCCTAAAAAATTGCGCTCTGTATGCTTTCAGATAGTCATTGAAAGGTACTGTATCACCTTTATATTACTCTTGCGAGACCTTTATCACAAGAGTACTTTGATTCCTATTATTTCAATTGTGGTGAAATTATATCAGTGTTTATTATTGTTTCTTATTTCACTGTGTATAAATCTAGATAAATCTGAGTTATGTTAAAGGGATAGTAATACTTCGTTTTATCTTTATTTTATTTTGTAGGTATTAAAAAAACATGAAGAACGATATAAGTCTTATCTCTCAAACCTTTATGGTTTAAGAGATATTCACAAGCAAAGTTTCCCCTCCCCGCCCCTTTTACCTAGTGTAAGCCATCTCTTCTCAGATGTGGAATGCAGTCCATAGACCAGACAGATAACAGCAGGGGACAATCTTCTTCCTATGAGAACAATGAAAGCCCTGCCCCCCCCTTGACAAGTTTTTCAGGTTTTTCCCTTATCTTAATTGAAGATTGTCCCTCTCTGCAGTCTACCTGGGCACCTCCCTTCTGATCTGGCTGAGCAGTGTTACATCAGTAAAAGGGGCAGGAGGGGGATACTTTGTCATTGAATTACTCTTGAACTACAACTCTGACAGAACTGAAATAACACTCTCCAAAGTCCAAACACTATGATTATTAATTAGAGCTGCTTTTATTATGAAACATTACTATCCCTTTAAGGCCAGGCTGATTTCAACACATGACTAGCAAATTAATTTATCAGTTACTGTGCAATAAATAAGAGATACTTACGAAGGAGCTAATTTGGTACACATATTCTTTAATCTAATTATAGACGTAACAAAAATACAATTTAGTATGTGATGGTTACAGTTATTTGATTCTCATCTCTGAGCAAACTCATTTTGTTTAGATTTGGTGACTCAGTCTTAGTACACTATACACTTTGTATGCCTTTGATTTTGGTGCATAACTAATCCGGTTTCTTGTGATACATTTCAGCCTATGTGCTGTGCTTTAAAAAAAAGCACCAATCCAGCATTTCTAGCGGTACACATGAGTCTAATTTTCCAATTATGTTCGTGTTACTTTGAAAACTGGTTTATTTCAACAAGTTCAATTTTATGGTTTCCTTACCAAATTATAGAGTGCTGGTTCCACAGTGGGCTGGGGAGTTTTCTTGTAAAGCTGTAACATGCTATAAACAATACCCATAAATACCACAGTTTTCCTGTTTATTAACATCCTTTTTCCTGATGATAAAACAGTTAACTTGCCTATGCTCTTTTGCCCGCAAGGAGTGTGAAAATGAAGATTTAGAGTGGGTGAACAGAAGCTGCAATCTAAAGGTGTCTGCAGTGCTCTTAATCTGCCAGACACTGTTTTATGACCGCTGTAAATATTATCAGCTTTTAGTGAGCCCAGAGTCTTCAATGATGTACATTGAAATAGTGCAGGACAATTATACGCCAGGCACTATATTTTTCTTTTAAGAAAAAAAAAAAAAAAAACAGATCTATTTATTTGCCATTTTGATTTTACTTGTTTATTTTAGTAATTTTTTTTTTTTTTTCAATTTGCAAGTCAACTGTTTTAACCCCTTAAGGATTACGTGACGTACTATGACCCTCATGGTCCTTAAATACTTAAGGACCGATGACTGTCATAGTACGTCACGTACTTTTTACTTACAGCGCTCCACCGTAAGTAGTAATACTTCATTTTATCTTTATTTTATTTTGTAGGCATTAAAAAAACATGAAGAACGATATAAGTCTTATCTCTCAAACTTTTATGGTTTGAGAGATAGTCACAAGCAAAGTTTCCCCTCCTGCCCTTTTTACCTAGTGTAAGCCATCTCTTCTCAGATGTGGAATGCAGTCCATAGACCAGACAGATAACAGAAGGGGACAATCTTCTTACTGTGAGAATAATGAAATCCCTGCCCCCCTTGACAAGTTTTTCAGGTTTTTCCCTTATCTTAATTGAAGATTGTCCCTCTCTGCAGTCTACCTGGACACCTCCCTTCTGCTCTATGCTGAACAGTGTTACATCAGTAAAAGGGGTGGGAGGGGGATACTTTGTCATTGAATTACTGCTGAACTACAACACTGACAGAATTGAAATAACACTCTCCAAAGTCCAAATACTATGAAGATTAATCAGAGCTGCTTTTATTTTGAAACATTACTATCCCTTTAAGGTAATTTAGAAGCTGATCTACTAAGGAGAATTAGTATAATTCTGGAGCAATCCAACTGTATCACACAGAATGCAAAAATTTCACATTGCTTTAAATGCTGCTTTTAACCCTTTGAATGCTATTCATCAGACTCAAACACAGCTGTATGAACCATCACACTTTATTCTTGTCTACTCCATTTAAAGAGATAGTGATACTTCGTTTTTTCTTTATTTTATTTTGTAGGCATTAAAAAAACATGAAAACGATATAAGTCTTATCTCTCAAACCTTTATGGTTTGAGAGATATTCACAAGCAAAGTTTCCCTCTCACTGACCGAAACGGACAAATCTGCCATCTAGCTGTCAGATTTGGAATCTGGTCTGCAGATCAACCGCTGGCTTTTCCGCAGAGCCGAGATTGCGAGATATAAAAATAACTATTTAATTAGAAAGGTCTAAAAAGTGTGCTTGCAAACCAGAAGTAGTTCTTCTTATATCTAGCAATCTCGGCTCAGCTGTACAGCCACGGTCGTTCCATGGACCGGTTTCCAAATCTGACAGCTAGATGTCAGACTTGACCGTTTTGGTTAGTGAGGGGGAAATTTTGCTTGTAAATATCTCTCAAACCTAAAGGTTTGAAAGATAAGACTTATATCATTCTTCATGTTTTTTTAATGCCTACCAAATAGAATAAAGATAAAACGAAGTATTACTATCCCTTTAAAAAAAAAAAAAACTTTTATTCCATAAACTTTTATCCTTTGAGAATGATGCACATAAGAATTACCACAACAGCCTAACGCATTTCACTCCAACAAGGACCTTAATCATAGATGAAAATAACCTCTGATGGTTTGTGCAGCTCTGTTTGAGTTTAACCCCTTAACAACCTATGACATGCCAGGACTATCATCGGTGGATGTGTGTTAAACGGTTAGTAGTATCTTTATATAACAAAATGTAATATTGCAGCTATTACAAAAATAAACTAAACAATTGCAGCCCCATCTCTCAGACCTTTATGGTTTGAGTGATATACGATGCTAAAATCCTCCCCTCCCTCCCCTTTTATTGACTTCAGCTGTAAGCTGATCCTGGTCCAAGGACCGTCAGTCGACTCTTCAGAAGAGCTCTGCTGAAGAGCCGCCATTGAGTCACATGACTCGGATCTCCTTCTGTCAGCTTTACAGCTGACATCTGTGAAAGGGGAGGGAG
The DNA here is from genome assembly GCA_037306005.1 of Rhinophrynus dorsalis. Classification (NCBI taxonomy): domain Eukaryota; kingdom Metazoa; phylum Chordata; class Amphibia; order Anura; family Rhinophrynidae; genus Rhinophrynus; species Rhinophrynus dorsalis. The sequence continues at coordinate 533,203,484 of CM074720.1, read as the reverse complement.
GGGGGAACTTCATCATCGTATATCTCTCAAACTATAAAGGTTTGAGAGACGGGACTTACATCAGTTAGTTTATTTTTGTAATAGCTGCAATATTACATAAAGACATTACTGACCCTTTACAGATCGGTGATGGTCCTGGAATGTCATGGAATTCTGGGACTGCAGCCCAGCTGCACACCGCTCTGCGATCACAGAATGCATTGCACAGAATTCAAGTGTCGTACTCCTCCGGAGCCGCCCACCCCTGGACATCTCGGTTGTTAAGGTATTAATGGTTTAGTGGAGGACATTGAGATACTGCTTCAGTTAGCAACCATCCAAATACAAACTCTATCAGAGTCCTGAACTGGATAAAAGTGGCGAGTGTTTAGTCTCTTGAGTGCCAGATAGGTAGTCACTGCATTTTGCTGCAATTCATTGGATATCTCTCTGGCACTCAGAGGGTTAAGATAATCTGTCACTTATAAACTGTGGGATGTTTTGGATGCATTGTGTATAGCAGTATTTCTCTGATGATGAATTTATCAATTGTCCCCTACAATGCATTTGATTTGTCCCAGAATTTTTTCTAGTTCTACATAAATCATCTTCGCTGGCTCTGAATAGATCATTAGAACATCCTATATAATAATTTGCTAGGATGTTTGTCAGAAGTAATCATGCACAGTAGAGACTGCCCAAACGTACAGAATGCTGGGAGGACGGAATGTTGGAAAGTGTAGGAATGCTGGGAGCACAGAATCTTGGGAGGTGTAGGAATGCTGGGAGTTCTGTGCTGGGAGCATACTGTGCTTTCGGGCAGGCTCTACAGTGCATGACTGCATCGGCGGCAGGACGCAGAGCAGGACCGGCCGCTTAACATCGCCTTGGCCCGTGTATATGGGCTTTTACACTAGTAGTTCAAATAATTCAAATGAAAAATATGCAACATTTCACAAAAGTTCCACAGTATTCTCTGATGCAACAATGAGTTAAAAAGTTCCATTCAACTCTTTGAGCGCCAGAGGGTTATCCAACACATTGCTTTGTACTTGGCACTCGATGGGTTAACCCCTTGAGGACCCATGACTTGTCAGGACCATCATGCATAAACTTCCCTTAAAGGAGCAGTAAACTTGTTTTATGAAAAAATATATATTGTAGGACGTTTCCTGTTGAGTATAATAAGGGTACTCCACTGCTGAGGGATGCATATTTCCAGAGTTATTACTGTTTAAACTTGTTGTTTTTTTCTACATTAGCAGTGCCCTCTAGTGATCTAATTCCAGTTAGTTTTTCAGTTACGTTCCAATGGAGAGGAATGTCAGTGACTTACAGTTCTGCACAGAATGTGAGAGAAGCTGCTGAGTCACTCCCTTTCAGTTAGAACTATCAGGAAGTAAAAACACAGTAAATTCACTTCCTGTTTATTATACCCCTTTGAGTGCCAGAGGATTACACAACGCATTGCTTACTGTTCCTTTAAGGTCCTGGCACATCATGGAATTCAGGGGTCCCTGCGCGTCGGCACACTGCTCAGGGACTCTTGAATCTGATTCCCTGTGGTCCTTAAGTGACGGTCAGCTGGTCATTAAGAGGTTAAATCAGTTAGCTTTTCCTTATAATACAGCTGGCTTGCCATAGAGTTACCCCCGTTGGTCTTCATACATCATTCTCAGTGCATTGTGTTGAGTGTTTAGAAATTCCCCTTTTGAATAACAAATCTGTACAACTTTAGAGATATATTTTAACAGCAAAAAAGAACAAGAAACCTTATCATTCTGTGCAGGCTGACTTTGTATTGAAACAGAAAACTTCTGTGCTACACTACACTAGTTAACCCTTTGAGTATTTCAATAAATTGGATACCCCTCTGAACTTCAAAGGGTTAGATCTCTTTACACGACCTACACGTGCAATGATATATAAAGTTAAATTCCCTATACTTTTTATTACTTTTTTTAATCTTCACTTTTATGTCTTACAGTGATGTCCCTGAATTTCTATTTCCAGAGAGCTTTCTGTCAGGGACCGTGAATTAGGGATAGGGGTAAAATGTTACTCTGTCCCTGCAGCAATGAGTGCTCTGTATCTTTTAGTGGAAGCAGGCTTTTCTGTTGTAGGGATACTGCAAAATTGTATCACTATCTCTGCTTTCACAGTTTCTGACAGGAAGCTCACTGGAAAAAGAGATTGAGTGAGCTCCCTGTCAGAGACATAAAAGTATGGAAAGAATAGGTAAAGATGAAAAAATGTTATAAAAATTAAAGTCAGTTTGACTTTACATATTCTATACTTGCATAATATGTAAAGTCCAAATGGAAGTTGACTTGGAGGTAAAGAGCTCTCTCTGTCTCTTTCTCTCTCTCTCTGTCTGTCTCATTTTCTCTCTCTCACTGTCTCTGTCTCTCTTTCTGTCTCTCTCTCTCCTTTCACCCATTCAATATATATAGACTGGGCACGGAACCTACTACTACTCAGCCTGTTGCCTCAGGACCCACTAACAGGTCAGGACTTGAGGATTCCCATGCTTTCACACAGGTGATAGACTCAGTTATTATTATTGACTCACCTATGGTCAATCAAGGAAATGCTGAAGTCCTGGTCTGTTAGTAGTCCCATGTGCTGGGAACCACTACCTACACTACAAGCCTTTGGAGCTAGATCATTATAGATGATTTTTACAACTTTGGCTGGGATTCATCAAACTGCATGAAAAGCAGTATCAAATACGCTGCTCTTAGCCAGCATTTCACCGTGATCATTAATGGATACCTTTGTGTATTCATCAACAATTTTTCATATCTCCCTGCTTTGCATATGCGAAGCAGTGAAAAGTGTGTAAATAGGCCATTCAGGTGATAAATCCAAAGATATGCATAAGTGAAGATGTGTATTCATGTGTTCACCCCATACACTGTAATGGGATCCTTCAGCTTGAAGCTGGCGGATCAGATTGGTGGATCTATCTGGCCATCACTTTTTCTTGAATAAGCGATGGCCAGATACAATCCGGAAGTTGCTGAGTGAGCGAATGGTTAATGCGCAAACAATCCTCCGATGTTCTTGCGCTTTAGCCATTCACACCTTGATGAATCCCGGCCTATTGTGATTTCAGTGTCTTCCAGACTTATCTGCTAAGACATGAGTTTACAAAGTTATCTTGCTCAATACACTGCTAACACACGTGCTGGCACCTCTAACATTTTATAGATCATTTGTCAGGGACTTATTAAAGGCGAATACATAAATATGGCTCTTCTTAGGACTCACAATAAGAGTGACAACAGCTAGCATGTTGTACATAATAATTACCTTAAATAGAAATTTGGAACACAGTGTTCACATTTTTGTCAAAGTCTTCTGAGAAAATGAGGGCATCCTAAAATGGTGCTACTGTACCCTGGTTGGGAACCACTATGCTAAGTGAATAGGATGCTTTGCTCATTCCTAATCCCCTGTAATAATAGGTGAAAACATGCCAAGTCATCAGTCTGGAATTACCTACCTGATCCAATCAGATAAACCAGCTCCTACTTGGCCATAGTGAAAAGTACTATAGCACACCAAATATATGTATGAGTATATATATATATATATATATATATATATATATATATATATATATATATATATATATATATATACATGAACAAGTGTTTGAATTCTGAGCCAAAACAGCTGCATTATAAGGGGGAAAAACCTATGTTACACAATCTAAAATTAAAAGAGAAAGCCTGATTACATAATTTACACACACAGAAAATAATACATCATTACACAGTTTATGTCTCCTCAAGAAACACACACACCCAGGGGCAGCAGTAAGGAGGAGATATTCATATATCATCCATACTGCCAGTCCTGGAGATACAAGGGGTCCATGATTGTGGCCCATAGGCAGTCCTGTCAAAATTTTTGTTTGCCCTCCCTCAACTTCCTCCTCAACAAAAAAAACAAAAACAAAGGCCAACACAGACTCACACACACACAAACCAAAGACAGAAGACAACCTTGTATTGCTTTGTACCAATTACTTAAAGGGATAGTAATGTTTCATAATAAAAGCAGCTCTAATTAATCATCATAGTATTTGGGCCTTGGAGAGTGTTATTTCAATTCTGTCAGAGTTGTAGTTCAAGAGGAATTGAATGATAAAGTATCCCCCTCCCACCCCTTTTACTGATATAACACTGCTCACTTCAGAGAAGCAGGGAGTATCGAGGTAGATTGCAGAGAGGGACAATCTTCAATTAAGATAAGGGAAAAAGCTGAAAAACCTGTCAAGGGGGGCAGGATTTTCATTGTTCTCACAGTAGAATATTGACCCATGATGTGAGCTGTCTGGTCTATGGACTGGATTCTACATCTGAGGAGTGGGGGTTTATACCAGGTAAAAGGGGCGGGAGAGGGATAATATCATTCAATTACTCTTGAACCACAACTCTGACAGTAATGAAATAACACTCTCTATGGCTCAAATACTATGAAGATTAATTGGAGCTGCTGTTATCGTGAAACTTTACTATCACTTTAAATGTGAACTCTGTGTAGTGCATATATTATACCAATGTATTAGTTTTCCATTGTTTTGTTGCATAGTTTAGCTCAAATGTGTCTATGCTTGCTTTTATAACTAAGGTACTCCATTTTAAATGAGTCTTGTCTAATACATATTGCTATCTTCTATGGCGTACAAAAATTATTTATATGGGACATGTTGATTGTACTCCAATGCTGCAGAAGTACACTGTTTTATCTTGATTAATACGGGCCAAAGTGTTTCCTTTTCTCTGTTGCACTATACCGATACCTGCTGACCCCTTAGTACTGCTGATCTGACCTTGTTAAATTTATTGGCTTGGTAGCGGGCATACAAATTAATCAACAGTCTGCTTTATAGCAAGGAGGGATCTGATAACGTCTGTAAAACCCTGATTCTAACAGCATTTTATTAATACACACTGTAAAGAAAAAAACAGATACTGTAGGTAATTATACTTATCCCCATGTCTAAATGAAGAACATATGTCAAAGTGAACCCAAGTTTCATTATGAATTTCTGTAGATTGTACGGTTCCCCACTGAGCCTTTCAAAACAATATGCCTGAAAAAAAAACACTTTACTCAACAACTCAAGGGTGCGTTAAATTGGTGGAACTGCCAATTATCGGGGTTTCCTTTGGGAGAAGATGAAAACACTACAGGGCATAGTTTTATTTTGTGCCACTCAAAACAGGTGAATAGGATTCCTGTACAACTCAATGGGATTAATTATGCATTTTTCTAAGTATTTCTCCTAATTTAATTTAAAAAAGTTTTTGTGAAATACTTCAAGTAGAAGTAATTTCTGACTTTCACAGATTAAGTATCACTAAACTTTTTTTTTAATAAGAAAAATTCATGTTTTAGAACTTATCCTGATGAGTAAAATAACAGAGCTCTCTTTGTTGAGGGATTTGTTATTTATAAGATATTAAAGCCCAATTGTGATAATCAGATGATGCTTTTCTGTCACTCACTATGTAGTTGTAGTTCATGAGTAATGTAATTCAAAAGGTTCCCCCTACCACCCTTTTTACCTAGTGTCACCTCTCTCTACTGTGCATGTGCGGTTACGGTTCACAGTGAGCGATGCATTCTACCACTTTATATTATAAGATTACCCTACTAGTTGAAGAGCCTGTTACACTGGCCACAGTGCCACTGCCAGCCATTCGCAGGGCAGTCATGTGTCCAGGTCCAAGCTGCGGCGCGGGCAATCTCTACTGCGTATGACTGCGTTGTCACACACATTTTAGCAAATTATTATATAGGAGATTACTCTTTAAACAAGTTAGAAGGCCCCAATATCATATACACTGCCTCACTGTCATCAAGCGGGGTTAGTAAAACTGTTATCGGGGCGGATAGTTAAGCCCATTGGCGTTAGGCATGTGTCGGGACAATAAACCGGTTCAAGTACCTATTTTAGCAAAAAGTCTTGTTAATACAACCCCTCCATACAACTGTAATAGTTCTGAATGAAAGGTCTCCCAGTACCAGGGGAACCCTCTTATTACTTACTAAGGCTGATGTACTAAGTAAAATGGCGCAATTCAAGGACAGACCTCGCCAGCATTCAATGTGTTAAAAATCTCCATGTCTATTTACGCCTTATAGTGCACTTGGTTTGTTCACAATTACTCTTCTTTTCTTGCATCAGTAGGAAAAATGCTACAACATATTTTTTCATAAAAAGCATACTATACCTTTAAAATTGTAGTTTGTTAGTTAACCCCTCTAAAGACCAGCAGTCCAGAGAAGTTACCTTCCCTTAAGCACCGCTTTGATCCTTTCCTACTCGCCGGTTCTTGTGGGCTGTTACATGTGGTGGTGCGCCGTGTTGGGGTCTGAGAGAGACGGCGCCAGTCCTGGAGTAGTCCATTTCAGACCCCGTTTTTACTTACAGTGCTCCCGGACTTGCTATGACCGTCACCGGTCCTGAAGGCAAAAACTGTGTGACGGTCATAACATGTCACGTGCTCCTTAAGGGGTTAATGAAATCAGATTGTATACATACAGTTACAAATTCAGAACTGCAAGTCTTGGAGGGATTTGGAGATTTTAACACTTACAGGTTCACTGGGCCTTGTGTATAAGTGCAATACAGAGCAATTCTGATGTGACCCAACTAGGCCATAGGGGAAAATCTAAATCTTTCAACATTTTTATTTGATTCTGTGATGCAGTTGATTTGCTCCACTAATTCTTAGTACATCAGCCTCTGTGAAATTTCATTGTGTTACTTTGTGAGGCCCAGTGCTCAGACCTGCTTAAACCCCATCCCTCCAACAGTGCAGGTTTTCAGGATCTCCTCAGTTAAACATATGTGAATGTTTTAACTCACAGATCCTTCAGAATGATTGAACCATTGGTTGATTCACCTGTTCTTGTGGGGAGATCCTGAAAAACAGACCCATTGAGGGCTTGAGTACAGGTTTGATCCCTCTTTGTTCCAATATTGCTCCTGTACCTTGTATTGAGATTCCTGTGTCACTGACCCTTATAAAGTTCTTCCCCACCGATCTGTCTGCCGTCTGTCAATATGAACCGATGATTGATCCACCTGTTCTTGTGAGAAGACCCTGAACACCTACACTGTTGGGTGGGGCAGTGAGGTCAGGTTTAAGCTCCCCTCATTCTAGTATTGCTCCTGTACCCTGTCTTGAGATTCTTATAGTCACTGACCCTTGCAAAGACCCTGACCACCACTCTGCAGTGTGTGTACTGATGTAAGACCAGAAGTGGGCAACCTGCAAGTCCACATCTTTTGTTTGACCATCATTTCCTTCATCCTCAGCCAGCTAACAGATGGATGAGGATAATGGGAGCTGAAGGCCAACAATGCAGGGGCATAAGATCTGAACCTTGAAACTATAGACCTTTTAAGTTTTATACTACACTTAGAAGATCTTCTGCACCACTTCTGTGTCTTTTTTTTTGTCATAGATATTGTTGACTGGGTAACTATAATAATAGACCAAGGGTGAGCAGTAGAAATAGCTTATCTAGATTTCAGTTATACATTTGACACTGTCCCTCATAGAAGAATCATTAACAAAAAGCAGTGTTTAGGTCTAGATGTAAAAATAGTTAAATGGATAAGGCAATGGCTGAGTGACGGGAGACAGAGGGTGGTAGTCAATGGAGAATATTCGGACGAAAGGAGTGTTACTAGTGGAGTACCTCAGGGATCTGTACTGGGGCCCATTGTTTTTAATATTTTTATTAGTGATATTCCAAAAGGTGTTCAAGGTAAGGTATGCCTTTTTGCAGATGATACCAAGATCTGCAATAGGATAGACATTCCAGGGGGAATAAGCCAAATGGCGAATTATTTAGGTAAATTAGAAGAATGAACGAGAGTGTGGCAGCTGCAGTATAATATTGATAAATGTAAAATAATGCCCTTTTGATGTAAAAATCCAAAGCCAGAATACAGAATTAAGGGTACTGTGTTGTCAGTGACAACACAGAAAAGAGACTTGGGAATAATTATTTCTGATAACTTAAAGTGAGGCAGGCAATGTAACAAAGCGTCAGAGGCATTAGTAGCAGAAAATGGGACGTGGTCATGCCACTCTACAGATGTCTGGTTAAACCTTAGAGGATAGGGTACAATACTGGAGACCCCATCTCCAGAAGGATGTTGGTATTCTGGAGAGAGTTCTGAGAGGGACTTCTAAAATAAGAATGGTTAACAGGATATTAGGATAGACTAAACAATTTGAGCATGTGTAGATTAGAGGAGAGAAGAGAGCGAGGCTTTGATAGAAACATTCAAATACATGAATGGATTCAACAAAGTACAGGACGGAAGTACATTTCAAAGTAGTAGTTAGTTAGCAGGGCCGGATTTACATCTCAGGAGTCTGTAGGCACAGAAATCTGAAGTGCCCCCCCCAATGGCCATCTCCACTGGACACCTCCACAATGCTCCTAATCCCCACATTGCCCTCCATCAGCTCCATATTGCCCCCATCATCTCCACATTGCCCCCATCATCTCCATATTGCCCCTATCATCTCCATATACCATATTGCCCTCACATTGCCCCTATCATCTCCATATACCATATTACCCTCACAATGCCCACATCATATCCATATACCATATTGCCCTCACATTGCCCCATCATCTTCATATATCATATTGCTCCCATCAGCTCCATATTGCCCCCATCATCTCCATATACCATATTGCCCTCACATTGCCCCCATCAACCCAATATTGCCCCCATAATCTCCAAATTACCGAAGACCTGTCTTCACCATGTTGCGGCAAGGGGCGGCAGGGGAGGCGTATTAAAAAAAAAAACACAACATGATCCCAATGACAGGCGCCCCTCTGTGGTGTGCGCCTGTAGGCAGATGCCTACTCTGCCTAATTTTAAATCCGGCCCTGTTAGTTAGTAGTTAGTACAAGAGGTAACAGTTAAAAACTAGAGGTCAGAGACTTAGATGCAATGTAAGAAATATGAATAGCCTATCAGTAGATGTGGTAGAGATTAATACAGTGATGGAATGGGATAGGCATAAGGCTGTCCTGAATATAAGACAAGACCAAGTGAAGACTGAATGTTTTTACAGTAGGAAAAATGGGCAGACTAGATGGGCCAAACGGTTCTATTCTTCTGTAAAATTTTATGTCTCTATGTTCTACCACAAATACTCCTAACTTGACAAGTAAAAGCTATCCTATGTAGCACTACTTGGAGCTGTAGGTGCAGCATGAAGAACAACAGCGATCAAGAGGACATGCCTCAGCGCAAACAGCTGGTAAGGAGCAATGTACATTAAAAAGCATTTTATGTATCTGAAGGAAAGATCATTTTACATAATGATAAAATAATGATGTTAGAAACCAATGATTTTGTATATCCACTTACAAATCTATTACTAATACCTTTTTAATTTGGTTGCATTTATTGCAAAGTTGTTCATAATTTACATATATTATGATGATATAAAAAACATAAAAGCACTAATTGGTAAAAATACCAATATATAACTAATAGGCTTTATCTGAAGTGAATGTGGTTCCAGTGTTGTTGGAACTATGATTATATTGTACGAAGCACCCCCGACAAGTGGAAATCATTATTAGTTATATTTAAATTGAAACTATTGCTGCACAGATTTTCAGCTCAATAAAAGTATCTATTTAACGCTTTAAGTTTCGTTTTCCCATGTAATGGAATGGTTTTAGAGATTTTTGTTTAGTAGTTAGGGACGCTTTCATTTCATCAGAGCTGGTTTCTCTAACCTGTGTGGCACAGGCTGCATAAATTACTTACCAGCCCTGAAATTGCCTCCGTCCTCCTCTCTCCTTTTGAGGCAGCCAAAATTTATTTGCGACCACCAAAAGGGTTGGAATGAATTACTGGGGACAAATAATCATTCAAACTCTGTCAATATGGACTGAGAAATGGAAAAGGTGCTCTTTAAGGAGCGTGGGGATATGCATTAAAGGACAGTAATATTTCATAATAAAAGCAGCTCCAATTAATCATCATAGTATTTGGGCCATGGGGATTGTTATATCAATTCTGTCAGAGTTGTAGTTCAAGAGTAATTCAATGACAAAGTGTCCCTCTCCCGCCCCTTTTACTGATGTAACACTGTTCAGCCAGATCAGAAGGGAGGTGCCCAGGTAGACTGCAGAGAGGGACCATCTTCAATTAAGATAAGGGAAAACCTGAAAAACTTGTCAAGGGGGGCAGGGTTTTCATTGTTCTCATAGGAAGAAGATTGTCCCCTTCTGTTATCTGTCTGGTCTATGGACTGGATTCCACATCTGAGAAGAGATGACTTACACTAGGAAAAAGGGGCGGGAGGGGGATACTTTGCTTGTGAATATCTCTCAAACCATAAAAGTTTGAGAGATAAGACTAAAAATGTTCATTTTTTTTTTAATGCCTACAAAATAAAATAAAGATAAAACAAAGTATTACTATCCCTTTAAGGTGTATGCAGTGCAGGATCTAGATAATGAGGGCCCCGGTGCAACATTATGTTTGAACCCATGATTCATTGCAGACTATGAAATTACCATAAACAGTTTCTATTTTTAGTATTTATTGGGCATCTAATGTTGGTTGGCCCTGGTGCGGAGACAACCTCTCCCATGTAATAAACTCCCAAATTCCTATGTAATTCTAAGAAGCCCATGAACTAAAATAACTTGATCTGGAAACGTGTTAGTACATAGATTCCACAGAATAAAATGAATTGGGGAATTTGTTACCCTGGAGATTTTATCTCCTCTTTACAATTCCTTTCTCATGCCTTAGTACATAAACCTCCCGTGGGGATGTGGGGGGGGGTGCAATAAGCGGAAAGATTCGCTAAATTATGAAAAAGAGGAGATGACATGTGAAGTTTGATAAACACTGTAATTCCTGTCATTCTATGGAGCCTATGCGCTAACATCTCTCCAACATGTGGTTTGGAGAGGAGCACATCCATTAACCCTGTGAGTGACAGAGACATGGCCAAAGAATTGCAATATGTTGGATACCTCTCTGCCATAAAAACCAACAACTCACATCCAACTTTAGGATTTTTGTGTGTATGTCCCTTTTTTACTATGTGTTGATTGGGAAGAATAGGGATCTGTGACCATCACTGTGGGTGTCATACATAGTATGTGCAGTTTTTTTTTTATGTGAAAGTATTTTACCAGGAAGAATACATTGAGATTATCTCTCATTTTCAAGTATGTCCTGGATTCATTTTATCTACCTTAGAAAGGTAAAAGGCTGAGCTGATCTTGCTGGGATCAGAACCTGCTACCTCACAGTCTGAGCATAATCTATAGCTGGTGCCATAACCAACTGAACCATCTCTCCAGCTAGCTGTCACCTGTGGGACAATGCTATGGTCTCAGACATTGATTGTATGGTTCTGTCGCTGCCAGTGGAACAGTGCTTGTGAATTTCTGTCACTACCAGTTGACAGTGTAATATCTTGCTCATCCCCATGATTCTTCTTTGCATGGGCATTGCCATGCTTCTTCTGCTAGTATCTATTAGTGATGAGCGAACGTGCTCGGCCGATGCTCGGAACGGCTCGAGCATCGCTCTGCTCGGCACATGGCGGTACTCGTCGAGTACCGCCATGTGCTCTCCCGCCATGTTCGGGTGGCGGGGATCTGTGCCGGAAGAGGCACAGATCACAAGACGCTCCGCTGGACCACCAGGGACTGGAGGTACGGGGGCATTGCGGAGATGAAGGGGGCATTGCGGAGATGAAGGGGGACATTGTGGAAGAGGGGCATAGACTCTATGCCCCTCTTCCACAATGTCCCCCTTCATCTCCGCTATGCCCGTCTTCCACAATGTGCCCCTTCATCTCCGCTATGCCCCTCTTCCACAATGTGCCCCTTCATCTCCGCTATGCCCCTCTTCCACAATGTCCCCCTTCATCTCCTCTATGGCATAGAGGAGATGAAGGGGGACATTGTGGAAGAGGGGCATAGCGGAGATGAAGGGGCACATTGTGGAAGAGGGGCATAGCGGAGATGAAGGGGCACATTGTGGAAGAGGGGCATAGCGGAGCTGAAGGGGGACATTGCGGAGCTGAAGGGGGCATTCGGAGATGAAGGGGGCATAGCGGAGATGAAGGGGGCATTGACCAGGCACCCTCCCCTCATCAGAGCAGGGGGTGCCTGGTGTCGCCCCATTCATTTCAATGGGGCTCGGGTGCTCGGCCGAGCACTCGAGCCTCAGGGGGTGCTCGGTCAGAGCACCCGAGCACCCGAGCATCGGGGTGCTCGCTCAACACTAGTATCTATCTATCTATCTATCTATCTATCTATCTATCTCATATCTATCGATCTCAAATCTATCTATCCATATCTGTCTGTCTGTCTGTCTATCTATCTATCTATCTATCTATCTATCTATCTATTTATCTCTATCTATCTATCTATCTATCTATCTATCTATCTATCTATCTATCATATATCTATCTCATATATATATATCCATATCTATCTATCTATCTATCTATCTATTGATCGAACGATCTATCTATCTATCTATCTATCTATAAAATATAAGCACAGGAATTGGAACTAGAAGACAGAGAAAATGAGGGTTGTCCAACAACTCCACCTTTAATATTCCTTGGAGATATGGCAGTTCTTGCCACAAAAAACAGCCATATGAGGAACAATAAATAGCTAACATAAAAGGATTTTGATAACATTATCACTTAATTTAGGACAATGGTGGTTCTCCTTTAATTTTTTTAACATATATATTTACCAGGTGTGTATGTGTGGGGGGGTCCTTCATATAGCAATCAGGTTTATTCACTGTACCTTTATTCAATAGCTGGTCACTTTTAAATGGGAAGTAGCAACCCTCTATAATAACCTGCTTACATTACTTAACAGCCCCTGATTAATTAACCCTTTTAGTGGCAGAGGGGTATGCAACGCATTGCAAAGAAATACGTTGCGTACCCCTCTGGCACTCAAAAGGGTCAATGACATATACAACCAGTCCTGGATGTCATGTCCTTGGAAGAAGACATGACAGTTGGAGGCAGAAATCAATTGATGGGACTGAGGGTGTGGCCATGGGAAAGGCTAAGGGCACCTAGATTGCCTTGCCTGGGGGCACCTAGAATGTAAATCCAGCTCTGCTTCATGCCACGAAGTTGTGTTTTGGGAAAAGCGGCAGTGCAACTGGCAAAATTCCGCTGCTGTGTTATTTTATAAAGCGACAATTCTGAGATACAATTTTAACGGGAATCTTAACTTCAGGTATAATCTGTTCTTAACCATTCTTTACTAACACCATATTTATAATGATGGCCTTGTTCATTTATAAATCATACCTGACATTATCGTAGGGTGACCACACGTCCCAGAATGCCCAGGACTGTCCCTTATTGGGGGTCTGTGTCCCGCGTCCTGAGTCACCCCGCACCGGGACAACAAAGAGTCCCGGAATGGAGCAACATGCACCAGTCCAGCCAGCCAATGAAATGTATTTGCTATATGGTCCTCATTGGCTGGCTGAGCCAGCCAATGAGGACCATATAGCAAATACATTTCATTGGCTGGCTGAACTGGTGCATGCGAGACAGCTGGGGTGGAGCTGGAATGCTGGAGCTGCGAGTGAGTCCCACGGCTGAGGCTCCCACTAGCGCTGACCATCTTTCTGAGATGAGTTCCCCCTGGGAACTCTTACTCTGTGTCAGCCTCAGAAAGATGGTCAGTGCTGGCAGGAGCCTCAGCCACGGTACTAGGGTGACCACATGTCCCAGAATGGCAGAACGGAAATGTAGTCACCCTACATTATCGCCAGTTACCATGACTTAGTAACAGTTCTTAAAAAAGTACTAAGAAAGGATTTTATAAATCTTCCCCATGTTCCTAACCTTCTCTAAGTTCTCTTTGATGTCCTCCTTGTTGCCTTGTGACATCATCACACCGTCTTGCATTCATTATTTGATGTAATGTATTTAGTCCTTTGCATCTAATATGATCAGCCATTTTTAGGGCAATCAGATGTATAACTTTTGACTAAAGTAGAGTGTTCATACCTGTTTTATTCTTCTTGAGGCTGATGTACTAAAGAACTGGATTAACTCTGTAACAAACCCACTGCACCATAGGGGACAGATAAATATTCCCATTGACTAAAATAGGTATTTTAACCCAATGCATGCTAGAGAGGTATTCTGTAGCATTCAAGAGTTTAAAAGCCACACTTAAAGGGATAATAACATTTCAAAATGAAAGCAGCGCCAGTTAGAAAGGCTGAGCTGACCTTGCCGGGATTAGAACCTGCAACCTCACAGTCTGAATAGATTCTATAGCTGGTGCCATAACCAACTGAGCCATCTCTCCAGCTAGCTGTCAAAAAGCCACACTTAAAGGGATAATAACGTTTCAAAATGAAAGCCGCTCCAGTTATTCTTCATAGTATTTGGGCCATGAAGAGTGTTATTTCAATGCTGTCAGAGCTGTAGTACAAGAGTAATTGAATGATAAAGTATCCCCCTCCCACCCCTTTTACTGATGTAACACTGCTCACCACAGAACAGAAAGGTGGTGTCCAGATGGCTTGCAGAGAGGGACACTTTAATTAGCATAAGGGAAAAACCTGTCAAGGGGGGCAAGGTTTTCATTGTTCTCACAGTAAGAAGATTGTCCCTTGGTGTGAGCTGTCTGGTCTGAAGACCAGATTCCACATCTGAGGGAAGGTGGCTTACACTAGGTAAAAGGGGCAGGAGGGGGATACTTTATCATTCAGTTACTCTTGTACTACAACTCTGACAGTACTGAAATAACACTCTCCATGGCCCTAATACTATGATGATTAATTGGATCTGCTTTTATTTTGAAACATTACTTTCCCTTTAAATCCATGGCATACCTCCCACGTGTCCCTCTTTAGGAGGAACAGTCCTTCTTTGAGACCCAAATCCCCCTGTCCCTCTTTTCCACCCAGGTGTCCCTCTGTTTAGGAGATCAGACTGTGTGGTGTGTATATGTGTACCACATTGCTCCACAGTAATAAAACTCACATTAATATCTGATTACAATTCAGAATATGTGTTTATAAATTCTTCCGCATAAATAAAACACTTTGGTCTTGTCCTAAATCACTTATTTAGGAACACAAAGAGGTGTTGATAGGTCATGAAATAACCTAATAATTCTTGGTAATGCCCCGTCCATCAGCTACACGTCCATATCCACCACCTAAAACAAGTATGTCCCTCTTTTGACCATTTGAAATGTTGGGAGGTATGCAATGACTATTTTAGAAATGTTTACTTAACCACTAGGTTTCAATTAGTATGTAACATAATTGCACAAATTCTTCTTAGTACTTCAGCTTCAACAATGTTGGCCTGTTTATTAATGAAGACTTCCCAAAAGTGAATCTGTAAATTAAATGAACCAGTAGAATTAATCATAGAGGTCAGTTGGTGAATAGTGATTCCTCTGTCCCCATCCATAACAAGACATTGGGGGTTATGCACTAAAGGTGTGATAAAGAGGTGATAAAGTGGAGACGACTTCTCCTGCGATATAATTTCTCCAGTTCCTGTGTTATTCTATAGAGCCAACGCACTAAGATCTCCAAATATGGAGAAATCTTAGTGCATAGGCTCAATAGAATAACATAGTAACTGGAGAAGTGATATCACTGGAGAAGTCATCTCTTTATCACTTCTATATCAAACCTTTATGCATGTCCCCCAAAAATCATCTATAAATTTAACATATATTAACCCTTTGAGTGCCAGAGGGGTAGGCAACCAAAAAGGTTAATCTCTGTTGTTTATAATGGAAACATGCAGTATGTTAGTTATAAAGGTGAAATGTAACCCCTCTGGCACTTAAAGGGTTAAACCTTTAATCTGTATTACAATGTTTTATGTGCAAGTTAAAGGGATAGTAATACTTCGTTTTAACTTTATTTTATTTTGTAGGTATTAAAAAAACATGAAGAATGATATAAGTCTTATCTCTCAAACCCTTATGGTTTGAGAGATATTCACAAGCAAATTTCCCCTCCTGCCCCTTTTACCTAGTGTAAGCCATCTCTTCTCAGATGTGGAATCCAGTCCATAGACCAGACAGATAACAGCAGGGGACAATCTTCTTCCTATGAGAACAATGAAAGCCCTGCCCCCCTTGACACGTTTTTCAGGTTTTCCCTTATCTTAATTGAAGATTGTCCCTCTCTGCAGTCTACCTGGGCACCTCCCTTCTGCTCTGTCTGAGTAGTGTTACGTCAGTAAAAGGGGCGGGAGGGGGACACTTTGTCATTGAATTACTCCTGAACTACAACTCTGACAGAATTGAAATAACACTCTCCAAAGCCCAAATACTATGATGATTAACTAGAGCTGATTTTATTATGAAACATTACTATCCCTTTAACATATAAACTGTCAGTAGAGCAGAGTGTGTTAATGAACTGAAATTGAAAGCAAAGGAAACAATTAAAGAAAGAAAAAAAAATTGTCTATGTCATCCCAACATCATTTGGACTTTTCTCAATGTTCTGAAAATGTTGCTGTCATGCTAGGAGTTAATAGACGCAATAAATGAACCAATCAGTGAAGCTGTTGCGCTAAGGTGTGGTCTAGAGGTGATAAAGCAGAGATGACTTCTCCTATGTTATTATATAGACCCTGCGTGCTAAGATCTCCAAAGCTGGAGAAATCATAGAATAGCATAGGACTCGGAGAAGCAATATCACTGGAGAAGTTGTCTCTGCTGTATCACCTCTTTATCACACCTTAGTGCATCTCCCCCTGGAGCAATTCTGGTGCAAACTAACAGCCCCATACTGGGACAATTAAAAGCCCCTCTGATTTAAATAAAGTTTTAGTACCTTGAATGCTATACAGCAGGGCTCAAACTTTCCACTCGCCACTAGCCAATGGCGAGTGAAAATTTAGCCCTGGCGAGTAGAAATTCAGCCCTGGTGGGTATGTTATGGTTTGCAGTGGCGAGTAACTTTTCAGGTCTGGCTAGTAGCAAAGTACTTAAAATTATAAGCCCTGATATACAGGTCTCCCCACTCTAGCAAACAAGACTTTAAAGCCTCATTTAAAGTGATAGTAATGTTTCACAAAAACAGCAGCCCCAATTAATCTTCATGGTATGTGAGCCATAGAGAGTGTTATTTCAGTACTGTTAGAGTTGTAGTTCAAGAGTAAGTGAATGATAAAGTATCCCCCTCCCGCCCCTTTTACCTAGTGTAAGACTCCTCCCCTCAGATGTGGAATCTGGTCTTGAGATCGGACAGATCACAGCAAGAGACAATCTTCTTACTGTGATCATAAGGAAAACCCTACCCCCTTGACAGGTTCTTCAGGTTTTCCCTTATGATCACTGAAGATTGTCCCTCTCTGCGATCCATCCGGACAGTCTTGCTGCTCTGAGGTGAGCAGTGTTACATCAGTAAAAGGGGTGGGAGAGGGATATTTTATCATTCAATTACTCTTGAACTACAACTCTGACAGTAGTGAAATAACACTCTCCATGGCCCAAATACTATGAAGATTAATCAGAGTTGCTTTTATTGTGAAACATTGCTATCCCTTTAAGTGGCACAGTTGGTTTGTCCCAGAATTGGTCCCGTAATTCTTGGTACATCCATTTTTCCAGCTGTCCTCACAGTTTTATAAATCTCTGCTATATGTTTTTATTTCCATCCTCGATGACTTTGTTCCAGTATATTCATTTGATGCATTGAAGCATTAGAAAAGAATAATAATAAAAAAAAAAACCTGTATTTTGAAGCTTCAAGAAGTCAGGTAATTCCATGTTATATTTTTATTGTGCAGACAGTAGTTGATGGCTTGAAGTCATCTCAATATTTGTGGATCCAGAAGCGGAATCTGCTTGAGGCTGAGTTCTTTCTTTTGGTACATCAGAAAGAAAGTATCTTATTTATGTGTGTCTGTTCTCGGGATCAGAAAATCAGATCTAAAGATATCATACTACTGTATACTCATCATTTTAAATATATTTTATATCCTGTCTTGAAAAAAAAAAAGCTTTTATTATGAAAAATCATTGAATGTACTGCTTTTCCTGCACAGTACAAATAGGGTCATCTCATTGATGGTAGTTTCTTCATTTGAAAGTTATTATGAGTCAAACTGTCATGAAATGATGGAGATGTTATTATCACATTCTGCTCAACTCTCCTATAGAATATAATAGAATAACTACTGGAAAAACAGGGGGGAGATGCACTAAAGTATAATAAAGAGGCAAAAACAATAAAAGTTGCAGTTCCTTTGTTATCTTATGGAAACTCTGTATTAAGACCTATCAAGTTGGGGCGACTTTAGTGCATAGGTTCCATAGAATCATGCAGGAGTTACAGAATGTAGAAGCCATCTCATCTTTATCACTTATTTAACTCAATTTAGTGCATAAACACCCCATAACACTGTTTTGGACAGTTTAAAGGGATAGTAATGTTTCATAATAAAAGCAGCTCTAATTAATCATCATAGTATTTGGACTTTGGAGAGTGTTATTTCAATTCTGTCAGAGTTGTAGTTCAAGAGCAATTGAATGATAAAGTATCCCCCTCCCGCCCCTTTTACTGATGAAACACTGTTCCGCCAGAGCAGAAGGGAGGTGCCCAGGTAGACTGCAGAGAGGGACAATCTTCAATTAAGATAAGGGAAAAACCAGAAAAACTTGTCAAGGGGGGAAGGGCTTTCATTGTTCTCATAAGAAGATTGTCCCCTGCTGTTATCTGTCTGGTCTATGGACTGCATTCCACATCTGAGAAGAGATGGCTTACACTAGGTAAAAGGGGCGGGAGTGGAAACTTTGCTTGTGAATATCTCTCAAACCATAAAAGTTTGAGAGATAAGACATATCGTTCTTCATGTTTTTTAATGCCTACAAAATAAAATAAAGATAAAATGAAGTATTACTATCCCTTTAATATAACAAAAATAACAGTTTGCTCTGTAATATTTTGTGAAGATAGCAGCTGCAAGCATTAAAAGTGTCCCTGTTTCACTCAGTAGGAAAGCCCCCTACAATATATTTTGTTTTATAATAAACTAGTTGAAGAGCCTGTTACACGGGCCACAGAGCTACTGCCAGCCGGTTGCGGCGCAGTCATACGCAGTAGAGACTGCCTGTGCCGTGGCTGATACAGAGCTGGACGCTCCTTCGGAGTGTCCAGCTGTGTATCAGCCACAGAGAGGGCAGTCTCTACTGCGCATGACTGCATCATTACACACGTTTTAGTGAATTATTATATAGGATGTTTATTGCTTCTTTAAAACTGGAGTGGCAAGCAATGGCCAAGGAAAAGCTGAATTATTGGGGGAAGGCACTCACACTTAAAGGAGTCAAATTGCCTGGTACAATTCCAAAGGCTTCAATCTACGTATATTCTAGAACACTAGGGGCCAGATGCATTGTCAAAGTTTCAATCAGAGTTAAGGAAGGCCAGGAACTCTTGCTGAAACATTCAATCTTTAATTTCATTACATTTAAGTCCTCAGAGTGCTATTCTGTTTTTGAATTGGCACTCCACAGGAACATTTTTTCAAAATAGTTTTACTGATGGTCGTAAGGCTTCAACGGTTCTGGGTATGTGCGCTGCGAGAAACCTAACTCGGAACAGATCGGGACTGATCAGAGTAACAACAAGCAGTTCAATTTAGTTTATAAGAAGCAACACCCCCAGATAAAGAGTAGGAAAGGTTGGATACAGTGGCAGGACAAGCAAGGCCCAAAGAACATATATATATATATATATATATACATACAAATTATCATGGGTACCTGATGCCCCTGATACCACTGGGGAATGGGTGAGAAGCTGGCAATGATCCAAGGAGGAATTCCAGAGATCAGGCACAAATAAGGGCCGGAGAAATCAAGGAGGAGTCCTGAGTCTATACAGGTCAGGGTAGGCAGCGAGCCTGGAGCAGACCAGAGAAGCAACAGGTCAAATTAGGCAGAGATCAAAGAGTGGTCCAAAGAATGCAACAAAGAGCAGACCAGAGTAAGCAATAGGTCAGGGAGACACTAAAGAGCAAGTGTACACAACGGAGCTCAACAACACACTGAGCACCAGCTACCGTGACCGCTTCCTATTTACAGGGAAACCCAGTGACATCACGATGACACAAAGCGACACCAGCCCGACGCCAGCCTCCATACGAGCCGCTCTGAAGAGGAAGCGAGACACGGGAAGGAAGCCCTGACAATAGTAGTCCAATGTATCAGACTCCAACATGAGCCTTTATCTTACATATAAATATTACTATGATACATTTGTCTATATAGAGTTAGTGTCAATCATTATTTTTTGTTTTTAACTGTAGTTGGAATACCCCTTTTAGCTTATGAGCCAGAGATGAGTAATCTAACTCGGATCAACCTCAGGCAGCTGTTAAGGAATGAGAGAGAGGAACAATGTACACATATTATGAGATAATGGCTTTGGTGCTGATATAAATAATGACACATTACAGAGGAAGACATTTTGCATTCACTGGACAGAAAAATGTGCAATTGTTTATGGTATGAAAAATTTTATTCCAAACACTGGCTTACTGCCCTAAGGAAGGCTGTCACTTAGACTGAAGTGTTGACACATGATTTGTTAGTGAATTTGGGTGTTTTTCCCTACTAAGGCCAGGATTCCTCAAATTGCGGGAAAAGAAGGGTATCAAATATGCTTCTCTTCACCAGCACTTCCCTGCGATCATTAATGGATAGCTTTGGGTATTCATAAATAATTTGTCAGCTGTGTGTATGCGAAGTAGGGGAAATTGCGTAAATAGGCCAGTCAGGTGAAAAGACCCACACATGTGCATAAACGAAAATGTGCATGCATGTGCTTGTCCCATACCTTACAATGGGATCCTCCAGATTGCAGCTGGCGGATCAGATTGGTGAATCTATCTGTCTATTGCTTATTGATGAATGAACGATGGCCAGATACTATCCGGAAGTTGCTGAATGGACTAATAGTTAATGCGCAAAGAAATCCTCAGATTCGCTTGCGCACTAAGCCATTCGCGCCTTGATGAATCCCAGCCTAAGTGGTGGGAATGCTACATGTAACACTGCTGATAAAATTCTTCCTCTAGTATTTGTGCTTTAACACTTTGAGTGCCGAGAGGTATCCAACGCATTGCAAAGCAACGAGTTGGATACATCTTTAGCATTCAAAGGATTAAAAGGATAATAATGTTTCACAAAAACAGCAGCTCCAATAAATCTTCATAGTATCTGGGCCATAGAGAGTGTTATTTCATTACTGTTAGAGTTGTAGTTCAGGAGTAATTGAATGATAAAGTATCCTCCTCCCGTCCCTTTTACTTAGGGCGAGATGTTCAGAAAGTGGTGGTAACTGAAATTGTCTGTAATCAGAATAAAAAAGTTCTTACACCATGATCCGTCATTTCTCACACATATTTCCGCCATTTTTTGCATCCAATTCCGCCATCTCCGTCAAAGGGAAAAATCCGTCTTAAAAGGGGGTGTGGCTTAGGGGGAGATGTTCAAAAAGTCTTCATAATGAAAAACTTGTCGGATCGTGAGTTGGTGGTAAAAGAAGGACAATATTTTCATAAGGAATCCGTCACGTTTGAAAATTCGTCTAAAGAATTAAAAATTACGGTAAGAAGATTTTAAAAATTGTCTTTCAATTTGTATTTGAAACGAACATTTTCAAAGAAACAAAAGGCTTTTTTTGTCTTTGAAACTAACTTTTCTTCTCCAAGTTTAGACTATTTTTATTATGTCAGGAAAAAATGACGTTAATCAGACAAAAAATGACATAGAAACGAATATTTTTTCTGAAAATACCTTACATTATGACAGAAGACTAAGCCACACCCACTTTTAAGACGGATTTTTCCCCTTTGACGGAGATGGCGGAATTGGATGCAAAAAATGATGGAAATATGTGTGAGAAATGACGGATCATGGTGTAAGAACTTTTTTATTCTGATTACAGACAATTTCAGTTACCACCACTTTCTGAACATCTCACCCTTAGTGTACTATGAAGATTAATTGGAGCTGCTTTTATTATGAAACATTACTATCCCTTGAACCTGAAACCAATTACTTTGGGCTGGGTACAGAAAGCAAAAGACGGTCAATTTTAGAGCAATCCTACTGCATGTTAGTGTGTGTGGGGGGGGGGGTCAAAGTCCTCTTTGATTTAAATGGGGCTTTTAACTCCCATAAGTGCTAAAGAGGTCACCAACGCATTGCTCCGCTATGAGTTGAGCACCTCTTTATCATTCACAGGGTTAAAGGGATAGTAACCCCCCCCCGAACAATGTGAAGCCAAAAGACAGCAATCATACAAACACACTGAACTCCCTTAGTCCCATCTCTCAAACCTTTATGGTTTGAGAGATGTAAGGCATTTGAGAGATGTAAGGCATTTGAGAGATGTAAGGCAAGACAGACCTCCGCTCCCTCCACCTTCTCATACGTCCGCTGTATAGCGGACGTCATGAGATCCGGCTTCCAGCACCAGACGCCGGCTCTGCAGGAGCGCTGTCATCTAGATATCTCTGTATTATTACATCATGGGTATGGTCTAAAACGTGTGCCTGGCTTGCAAGCACATGTTGTAGACCATTCCGATGACGTAATTATACAGAGATATCTAGATGTCAGAGCTCCTGCAGAACCGCCGAAAGTCGGGCGACCGGATTCTGCCTCTGACAGTTTTACAGCTCATCAGGCAGAAGGGGGAGGGACCGGAGGCCTGTCTTGTCTTACATCTCTCAAACCATAAAGGTTTGAGAGATGGGACTAAGTGAGTTCAGTATGTTTGTATGATTGCTGTCTTTTGGCGTCACGGTGTTCGGGGGGTTACTATCCCGTTAAAAGTCCATTTAAGTCAGTGTAAATGATGGGAATTATTATTTTTACCCATAATGCATGCAGTCGGTATGCTCCAGCTTAGCTGATATTTCTTTTCTGCATAATAACTTAATGTAAGCTATTTCTGCAGTGGTCTTTTATTGAAACGTTGCTGTTTTGGTAAGAAACAGAATAAAAAGGAATTGTGCTCTAATGAATGACAACCCATCCTTTTTTATTCTTTGATAACAGGGGTGAAGTTCACCACACAATCCCAAGAATTTAATGTTTCCCCGGAACCTACTAAAGATAAAGAAAACGTTTTCATGCTCGTTGTGCTGAGTTCTGCTGCCTCAGCCATAGCTTTGTTCCTTTTTCTCTGCTGCTTCTTCAAGAGGAACAACCTTAAAAGTGAGTATCTCTTTCTTTATGATGTAGTCATGGAACTGTCATTGTCTTTAGACAACCACAATAACGACTGAGTTGATCTTCTGACGTACAGGTGAGAGACCTACCCTTTGATCTGGCACACTTTTGTCTGTCTAGCAAAGCT
This sequence comes from Rhinophrynus dorsalis, assembly GCA_037306005.1. NCBI lineage: Eukaryota > Metazoa > Chordata > Amphibia > Anura > Rhinophrynidae > Rhinophrynus > Rhinophrynus dorsalis. The sequence continues at coordinate 533,180,050 of CM074720.1, read as the reverse complement.
AGAGAAGATACAGCAATTAAAACAATATTTCCATCTGTAATTCATTTTGTAACTAATCACAATAAAACCATTATTGCATTTCTATAGAATTTTCCTTTTTTTATTATTTTACTTCTTTGAACTGAAATTCATATTTCATTTGTTTTTGCTGGACACTTTGAACACTGTAAGTTTAAATGCATTTGCATGAGTCTTCCGGTGATCAGCCTGCCAAATGCAATGTCTTCAATGCATTGCAACATGATCAGCTGAAACAAAGAGATGCATAAATAACCTTTTACTTTTTTTAAAAAAAGTACTTATTTTCTAAAAGTAGATAGCCCACTGCATCAAATGAGGGATCTCTTTTCTTTCTACCGCTAGCCTGGTGTGCACAAAAGTTTCCATAACGTGACACTAAAGGAAAAATTAGTCATTTTCCATATATAACTAGAAAGTTGCCAGTGGACATCATGCCTAAACAGATTACAAAATAAATGGGGAAAAGGCCAGCAGGGTACAGAAAATTCCCCAAGCCTCTGGCACTGAAAGGTTTAAATCCCTGCTTATTTGTGGCCCTTGAAGACTGAATTTCGACACCTTTGTATTAGAAGTATAATGGTATTCATATCATTTATCCTAAAATAGAATTCAACTGCGAAAAAAAGTTTTCTATGTTTATATTTATATTGCTGGTACTAGTGTAATAGCCTGTGTACACAGGTCAAGGTCCGGGTAATGTTAACCCTTTGAGTGCCAGAGGGCTACGCATTGCATTGCAATGCGTTGCATACGCCTATGGCACTCAAAGGGTTAAGAGGCCGCTACCTCACTGCACCACGCAATGCAGTCTTGCGTCGCCTCCCTCACACTATGCAATAATGTGCAGCGGAGACTGCTCCAACGTGGTCACTGCGCATGACTGCATCGTGACAAACATCCTAGCAAATTGTTATATAGGATTTGTATTACTTTTTGTGTCATGCTCCTGTTTGTTCAGCTTCTGATCATGTTACAGGGCATTAGCAATATTGAAACAAACAAACAAACAAAAAAATAGAGATAGAGAAAAATCTCTTAACAGCACCAATCCCTCTCCTATATATACAGCATAGTGAGTAATTATGGAGTGAGGTAAAGTGAGGGGAAAATACAAATAAAACATAATTGTTTTAACCCCTTAACGACCCTTGACGGTCATAGTACGTCATGGGTCGATCCGACTGAACGACCCATGACGTACTATGACCGTCATTGAATTCCGGGCTCCCCCTGCAGCTGCACGCCGTTCGGGGAGTCCGGAAGCGAAAGAAGAAAAAAAAAAGCTCAGTGGTCCTTAACTGACCGTGCCACGCCAATCGGCCGGTCGTTAAGGGGTTAAAAAATAAGTTTTTATTAGTGCCCTTCTAAAATAAGCAAATTAAAATCAATGGCTATCCCAGTTCTTATTACTTAAATCATTAGATAAGACACTATCTTAATACCATTAGACTAACGATATTATTCTCTTAACACACAGCGTGTGTAAATAACTGTCCTTAATAACAGCTAGAAGGGGATACACGATTCTACTCAATGCACATTAATCTTAGTACTTGAAAAACGTGACACTGAGCAGAAAGACTTCAATAGTACTATTGTCATGGGACTAGAGTTAGATAATTGTCTTCCTTCTATGCAGATCCAGATAAATACCCCAACTAGATTCTGTCTATTTGGATACACAGCCTATAATGGGATAGAGAACACAGGATACAAATACAAATCCTATGTCCCAAATATCTCCGTTACTAATCGGACTTGAATTGTGTCTGTTAGTTTGTATTCATATCGTGTATTCTGCTTAAGAATATTAAATATACCTGAACCTACCTGCCTACAAGTAACTGTAATTAAAGGGATAGTAATACTTCGTTTTATCTTTATTTTATTTTGTAGACATTAAAAAAAACACGAAGAACAATATAAGTCTTATCTATCAAACCTTTATGGTTTAAGAGATATTCACAAGCAAAGTATCCCCCCCCTGTTCAGCCAGATCAGAAGGGAGGTGCCCAGGTAGACTGCAGAGAGGGACAATCTTCAATTAAGATAAGGGAAAAACCTGAAAAACTTGTCAAGGCGGGCAGGGCTTTCATTGTTCTCATAGGAAGAAGATTGTCCCCTGCTGTTATCTGTCTGGTCTATGGACTCCATTCCACATCTGAGAAGAGATGGCTTACACTAGGTAAAAGGGGCGGGAGGGGGATACTTTGCTTGTGAATATCTCTCAAACCATAAAGGTTTGAGAGATAAGACTTATATCATTCTTCATGTTTTTTTAATGCCTACAAAATAAAATAAAGTTAAAACGAAGTATTACTATCCCTTTAAAGTAGATTGAAAGAAGGAAAGCGGCCTCAAAAGTTGATCACTTAAAAAATGTAAGCTTCAGGCTTCCAAGAACCCCAGCAGTTAAGTCTGCAAAAATCATTCTACTCTCTGGTCTTCCTGCTTCTCATCTCTCTCCACTTCAATCTGTTATCAAGTCAGCCGCAAGAATCACCACATTTGCTCCCAGATACCTGCCCTCTCATCTCCTCCTGAAATCCCTCAATTGGCTACCTATAAAGTATCGTATTTCTTACAAGATTCTCCTCCTCTCCTGTAAGTCTCTCTGCTCCTCAGCACCCTCTTACATTTCTGTCTTATCTCCTGCTACACCCCTTCCCGTCCCCTACGGTCTTCTCAAGGGTTCTTCCTGTCCTCTCCCTACACAACTCGAGTCACCTCTCAACTACAAGCTTTCTCACTGGCTGCTCCTCGACTCTGGAATGCCCTCCCCATCACCATTCACCAATCATCCACACTCATAACTTTCATCTCCTCAAAAGCCACCTGCTCAGGGAGGCACCTCAATAGCAGTATCCTCCTTCTGCACACTGACAGTCACATCAGAATCCTTCTGCACTTCTTTCACCACACCTTGTACCTGCACTTATAATCCTCCTCCCTCTGTCTCTGTTTGTCATTATGAATTCAGCTTAGATTGTAAGCTCCTTGGGGCAGGGTCCCTTTCCCAGTGTATGATTCCCTTGCTGCACTTTCCCCCACAAATAATGTAATGATTGTACTTAACCTTAATGCTCTTACCCCAGTTCTGTAGTTTTGTATTATATTATTTCAACTTCTTTTAAGCTCTGTGTACATGTATGGCGCTATATAAATAAAGATACATACATACATACAAAAATCATTGGGTAATAAACCTGCTGGGCAAGTGATCCATATAGGCCAAAAAAATGAAAGAAGTAAGAGAAATTGAAAAAAAAGTCTAATGTCACACTGATTCATAGTTTTACTAGTTCTGGACACATAACTGAAACACAAAGTCTGCGCTCAGAGATCCTGATGATCGTTTCGCCTTTTGGCTTTTTCAAAGGGTTTCTTTTAAAACAATTTTGTTTTATTTGTATTTTCCCCTCACTTTACCTCACACCATAATTACTCACTACGCTGTATATTTCAGGGGAGGGCTGGCCCGGGGGTCAGGGAGGCAATTGCCCCCTGGGCCAGTCATATGTCTGGACTAGTGGGCCACTGCCTCACTCAGACTCCCACTTGCTGCTGTAAATAGAGCTACACTATTCATGCCACAGAGCTTGAAATGGAGATACACAAGTGGTACACAGAACTACAATCCAAATGGGGCTACAATAGCAGCATAACTCATTTCCTTTGTAAGCTCTGTGGTATCACTAGTGTGTCTCACTTTCAACTGTAGGTTCTGTAGTATCAGAGGTGTAGCCCCATTTCCCTTGTAAGCTACGCGGCGTGGGCTGGGACAGTGGGCTGGAATGATAATAGAAATGGACCACTTGATTGTATTTGACCCCCAGGCCACAAGTTGCCAGCACTCCCCTGGTATATATAGGAGAGGGATTGGTGCTGTCAAGAGATTTTTCTCTATCTCTATTTTTTTGTATATGTAATTAACATCTAGCACAATCCTCTTATTCTGTTGAATAACCTATTATTACTCAATATCAGGAGTGCTTCTAGTAATTTGCATTAGCAATACTGAGAAATAAAAGATTATTACCTCCAGATTGTAAGTACATACAAACATGCCTCTTGCTACCATTTTTATTACTCTGTTGCTCTCCCACAATTATTGCTACCCAGCTATAGAGCATCACTAGTGCTGATTACACTTTATAGATGATTATAAAAATAATATGCTTCTTTTTGTGGTCCTACCTTCTAATAAAGGTTGGAAGCTATATCCTATATAATAATCCGCCAAATGTATGTTTGTCCGATGCAGTCATGAGCAGTAGAGAATACCGGAACGCAGGCCAGAGATGCAGTAGAGACTACACGAATGCAGGTCAGAGATGCAGTCACACACAGTAGAGACTGCCCGAATGCAGTCGTGTGCAGTAGACACTGCAGGCCAAACATGCGCAGTAGAGACTGCCCGAATGTAGTGAACTCAGGAAGCTGTTGGTTAATGTCATCATGCACGTCGACCCGGGCTTTTACACTAGTTAATAATAATATAATAATACTTTTTCAGAGCAACAGTTATGAAATCAATAGTCTGCCTTATCAACTTCAGTGTATAGCTTTCCATTTTAGATCTTATCATACTAACAATTTAGAGATCCAGAGAACAATAGAAGAAAGTGGAAACATAAATGTGGATTTTCTCATACAAACTAGGAAACAGAGATAAAAGATATATCCTTAAAGGGACAGTAATACTTAATATGTAAAAAAAAAAAAAAGTAAGTGCAGTATCTGAGTGGCCTAAAATTGTACAGTGGCGCTGTTGCTACACCGTCCTATGGACAGCTCTTGTCAGTTGACCATAAATCTCTATAGGATGGTTTAGCAATAGCGCCACTGTACACTTTCAGGACACTCTGATACCACACCTAAACAAATTCAAGTTTGAGCTGTATTAACTTTTGAATAAAACACCTTTCAGAAGTCGAAGTATCCTTGCTTTACTCTTGGGGATAAACCCTACAACATATCTTTTTTATATAGTAAGTATTTCTGTCCCTTTAACTGGGTCATATTAAGATTTTTTGCAAGGAAGAAAATCAGGTGAATGCCTTTGTATGATCGATGCAATGTGCATTGTTTACTCAGATGCTTTTTCAAATAATTCAATGTAATTGAACTTTGCATGTGCTTTGTTATTTGTCACCGTATGGGATAATACTTTTGATAGCAACAGTGTGCCCATGCTTACGTTGTGTAATGGCTCCTAGTTATAGTACCTTGACAAATCGATCTGCAAATCTGGAGCAAACCATCTGCACCCTAGGGTTTTTAAATGGGCTTTTAACCCCTTGAGTGCCAGAGAAGCCTCCACATGACCTTTCTAGCATTCAAGGGTTTAAAGGGATAGTAATACTTCATTTTATCTTTATTTTATTTTGTAGGGATTAAAAAAAATGAAGACCGATATAAGTCTTATCTCTCAAACCTTTATGGTTTGAGAGATATTCACAAGCAAAGTTTCCCCTCCCGCCCCTTTTACCTAGTGTAAGCCATCTCTTCTCAGATGTGGAATGCAGTTCATAGACCAGACAGATAACAGCAGGGGACAATCTTCTTCCTATGAGAACAATGAAAGCCCTGCCCCCCTTGACAAGTTTTTCAGGTTTTTCCCTTATCTTAATTGAAGATTGTCCCTCTCTGCAGTCTACCTGGGCACCTCCCTTCTGATCTGGCTGAGCAGTGTTACATCAGTAAAAGGGGCGGGAGGGGGACACTTTGTCATTGAATTACTCTTGAACTACAACTCTGATAGAATTGAAATAACACTCTCCAAAGTCCAAATACTATGATGATTAATTAGAGCTGCTTTTATTATGAAACATTACTATCCCTTTAAAATTCCCATTTAAATCAATTAGGGGATTGGGAGATATTTATTTAATCTCTACAGTGTAGTTGGTTTGCTCTAGATCTGCTTGTCCTTTCTTTTGTGAATACGGATCCTTGAAACTAAATTATTTCTCCACTTGACAAACATGCTTCACATAATATAGGCATTTTTAGGCCAATATTCTAAGAAGAAGTATATGTAAGTGTCAGAGTTTCCTCCTTGTAAAGAGAGAGGGACAATCTTCAGTGAGCGTAAGGAAAAACCTGAAAAACCTGCCATGAGGGGCAGGGTTTTCATTTTTCTCACAGTAAAAGATTGTCCCTTGCTGTGAGCTGTCTGGTCTTAAGACCAGATTCCACATCTGAGGGGAGGCGGCTTACACTAGGTAAAAGGGGCGGGAGGGGGATACTTTATCATTCAATTACTCTTGAACTACAACTCTGACAGTATTGAAATAACACTCTCCATGGCACAAATACTATGATGATTAATTGGAGCTGCTTTTATTGTGAAACATTACTATCCCTTTAAACTAAAAATACAAGACGACTACAGTGATACTGACATTTACAATGGTACCGCACATTATAAAAAAGGATCATGAATAATCAAAAATAACTTTATATCGTGAAATTACTCTCTCTTTAAATCAGTGGGAATATATGTGTGACCAATTTGGTGTAGCTGATTTGCTCCAGAATTGCATATGCTTAGCCTTATCTGCCTTCTAATAGGCAGCTGCTAAAACAGATCTTCATTTACCATGGTGTAAATACCGTGTAGTAGATTGTATTACTTGATAAAATGAGCTATTTGTGTATGCAGCCTTCACAAGTGATCAGCTCCATGTGCTTTTTTTGCTGTGTCTCATCCTGTCTGTGAGTTTGATTCTCTGCCTATTTGCCCTCTTGCATTCTTGGAATTCTTTCTCAAAATCATGTGCTTGAAAGGACTTTGTTCCCGCAAGCCCTTCCATCTTCTTCTGAGCCAGAGTCCAGATCCAGGTATCGAGTCTGCCAATTAGATCCAGCTGTGACAAAGGAAGTGGTTTCTTTTTATTGGACATTATTCCAAATGGGTGGTAACTTGGTTGTCTACAAACCTGTTGTTTACATTCAGTTTTGGAATTAATGAAAAGACGGGAAGGGGCTAGAATAGAGTTTCATCTTCTTCCTTCAATTAGAATTTATCAGAAAGGCATAAAGAAAGGAAATGCTACAATTTATATGTTATGATACTTACCATACCACTCCTAAGACAAAATTTAGCTGTGTGTGCCTGAGGACACATATCTGCTATAAATTCATTTTTATCTAATTTGTCTGAGATCTAAGCTTCCTGTGGAGGTCTGTGATCAAAGGAACTGATTCTGTATGATGTTGGCTCTGACACATAATGTGTGCTGACTTAGTTCTGTCTATAAACTCACAGTGGGAGGCTGGTGGTGTCCCTTGGCACCTTGCTATGGTGAACTTTCTTTTTATTTGGGCATGTTGATAGGTACAGTCCTTGTTCCTGAGCTGTGGTAAATAATTAACTAGGAGGTATTGTTTTTGTGAGTGTGTGACCTTGGTCATTTCTGTTTTGACTTCACGCAAAATGAAAATATTCAAAATTTCAGGTTCATGGAAAACATGAGTCTTCTTAAACCCTTTGAGTGCCAGACGGGTATGCAACGCATTGCTCTGCAATGCGTTGGGTACCCCTCTGGCACTCAAAGGGTTAATAGTTTAAGGACCACACCGGTGGTCAATGCAATGCTTCACAAACATAAGATCCTCAAAGTGTTGAGATTACTATATAAAATGGGTGGAGATTGCATCCTGGGGTCCTGCTAGCAACTGTCATGTCTGCCCCCATGAACGTGACTTCCTGGACTGATTGACATTGTTATCTCTTGAATCAAGGAGCAAGGAGGGAAACTAAGAGGGGCCAATAGGATTTTCTAACTATAGTAAGACAAGTGGATGGTTATTAACCCTTTGAGTGGTAGAGGGGTACGCAACGTACCGCAAAAGCAATGCGTTGTGCACCCCTCTGGCACTCAAAGGGTTAAGGGGTGTTTTCTTTAACCATTTGAATGGTGGGAACATCACTAGCATTTATGGGGCTAAAAGACCCCATTTAAATCAATGGGACCATATTTTTTTCCTTACAGGGCAGTAGTTGAATCCTAAATTTGTGGTCCTTCGCTGATGTCCTTTGAATAGGATATTTTTAAAGGGATGGTAATACTTTATTAAACTTGAAGGCTGAGTCTTCTTTTTTTTTTTTTAATACATAGTGCTGTATTTGAATACTTACAGTTTTGTAGTTCAAGAGCAATTAAATCCAAAAGGATCCCCCTCCCGCCACTTTCCCTGTGTCACTGATCTTCTCTGTTTGGTCCGGATGGAGTGCGGCGAGGGACAGTCTTCAGTAAGGAAAATCCTGTTCTCCTTCATCAAGGGGGGCAGGATTTTTCTTATACTTACTGAATGAAGATTGTCCCTCTCTGCATCCGTCTGGTCCCACAGCGGGATTCCACATCTGATGTCAGGTCGCCAGAAGGGGCAGGAGGGGAATACTTTCTGATTGAATAGCACTTGAACTACAAAACTGTCAGTATTCCAATATAGCGCTACTAGTTTTAAAGCCCGTGTACACGTGCCAACACTGGTGGCGCTGCAATCATGCACAGTACTGAGTGTCCGAATGCGCCGCTGGCTGATATGGAGTGGGGTGCTCCGAATTCAGACCATGATCCTGAATTCAGAGCGCCCCTCTCCATATCAGCCGCGGCACAGGCAGTCTCTGCTGCTCATGACGGCTTCTGACAAACATCCTAGTGAATTATAATATAGGATGTGTTAAAAAAAACATAAAGAAGACACGGACCTCAAGTTTAATACAAGTATTACTATCCCTTTAATTCTTTGTGATTACAAATACTAACTATATAGAATGCTAGTTCACTGAAACATATGAAACGAGAAGAAAAAATATGTTTTAATTTTGCTTTTTTTTTCAGAACACAAAAATAAAATGAAGTCAGAAAATAAATGAAGAGAATAAAATGAAGATAAAATATAAAGAAAAGAAATCCAGTTCAAACATGAAATTAGAGCCCTGTACATGTATAAATGATCAATTTTGCAACTGTTTGTGTCATGCTACAGAGAATACAGCTGATGTACTGAGTACTAGGGAGAGATGCAGTAAGGTGTGATAAAGAGGTGATAAACAGAGATCATTTCTCCAATGATATAATTTTTCCACTTCCTATGTTACACTACAGATCCTATGCACTAAAATCTTTCCCATTTGAGAAAACATAAAGCAGAGCATATTAAAGTGCCCTGCATTTCATTTCTACCATAATGTTAAAGTGGATCTATCATCACTTTACACGTTTTGATCATTATGTACAATGCTTAGCGAATAATTATAAAACATTATTATAATTTTTTTTTTCAAGTTATTTGCCAGAAAATTACAGTTTAAAGGATGCCTAGCAGCCTACTTCCAGCTAAACTGCTCTTGTCGCATCTAGCCAATGAGATTGCTCCAGGTAACAGAACGCCTCCGTCATTGGGGGATGCTGGGTAGAGTGACGGGAACAGAGGCAGTGCAGCAAACTGCGACAAGAGCAGTTTAGCCAGAAGTAGGCTGCTGGGCATACTTTAAACTGTAATTTTCTCGCAAATAACGTTTTTTTTTTTTTTTTTTTTTTTTAAATATCGTTTTATAATTATTCGCTAAGTATTCTACATAATGATCAAAACTTGTAAAGTGGTGATAGATCCACTTTAAGCATATCAATACTTTTATTATCCTTAGTAAGTCCGGCATTATTTAGTAATCTAAGCTCTTCTGAGACTCACAGGCAGGTATCTTGCCGTAGAGGAATCTGTGCGACTGCTGTGTCCGTCCCTGTCTGTACCTTAAGGTACAATACAACTCCTCCTTGCCAATCATTGAGGAGACAGGGATGGACAACGCAGGAGCACATATGCCTCTTCGGCAAAATGTCTGCTCTGGCGTCTGCCAGTGAGTCTTCGAAGAAGTTGGATTTCTGAATAATGCTGGACTTACTAAGGATAATAAAAGTATTGACCCTATGCTTCAGAATATTTCTTCTCTGTGTATGGCAATTGAGACCTAAAAGAGATTGCACCCTGGGCTTTTTACACATGCTTGCAAGATCATGAGCCTAGGTGAGCATGTCTGACTCCATTTTGACAGATTCAGTAAGTACATAATATGTTATTGTAAAGTGTAATTTTTAGTATATTGTTTTGTTTTGTCTTCACCTATTTTTTTTTTACACTTTCATGTCACTGACAGGTCACTGAATTTCTGTTTCCAGAGAAACAGATGAAGTGACCATACATTACTAATGAAAAGTATAAGCAATTTGACGTATTCTGGAAGTACATAATAGTAGTCCAAAAGTAGGATGTCTATGGTTTTAAGATTAAAAAAAAATCTCTAAAGTGAGTGCCTTGAGAGACCTCTACCTGATGCAGGCCCAAACAAAAGTGTTGTTTATATAACACGATTATAACACACAGTCCCTCTTTCTTACCCCGGTGTCCCTGTGTTTAGAAGATCAGACTGTGTGGTGTGTATATAAGTGTATCACCCTGGTGTCCCTGTGTTAAGGAGATCAGACTGTGTGGTGTGTATTGAAGTGTATTGCCCTGGTGTCCCTGTGTTTAGGAGATCAGACTGTGTGGTGTGTGTATATAAGTGTATCACCCTGGTGTCCCTGTGTTTAGGAGATCACACTGTGTGGTGTGTATATAAGTGTATCACCCTGGTGTCCCTGTGTTTAGGAGATCAGACTGTGTGGTGTGTATATAAGTGTATCACCCTGGTGTCCCTGTGTTTAGGAGATCAGACTGTGTGGTGTGTGTATATAAGTGTATCACCCTGGTGTCCCTGTGTTTAGGAGATCACACTGTGTGGTGTGTATATAAGTGTATCACCCTGGTGTCTCTGTGTTTAGGAGATCAGACTGTGTGGTGTGTATAGAAGTGTATCACCCTGGTGTCCCTGTGTTTAGGAGATCAGACTGTGTGGGGTGTGTATATAAGTGTACCACCCTGGTGTCCCTGTGTTTAGGAGATCAGACTGTGTGGTGTGTATATAAGTGTATCACCCTGGTGTCCCTGTGTTTAGGAGATCAGACTGTGAGGTGTATATATAAGTGTATCAGCCTGGTGTCCCTGTGTTTAGGAGATCAGACTGTGTGGTGTGTATAGATGTGTATCACCCTGGTGTCCCTGTGTTTAGGAGATCAGACTGTGTGGTGTGTATAGAAGTGTATCACCCTGGGATCCCTGTGTTTAGGAGATCAGACTGTGTGGTGTGTATATAAGTGTATAACCCTGGTGTCCCTGTGTTTAGGAGATCAGACTGTGTGGTGTGTATATAAGTGTATCACCCTGGTGTCCCTGTGTTTAGGAGATCAGACTGTGTGGTGTGTGTATATAAGTGTATCACCCCGGGGTCTTCCTTGTGTTTAGGAGATCAGACTGTGTGGTGTGTGTATAGAAGTGTATCACCCTGATGTCCCTGTGTTTAGGAGATCAGACAGTGTGGTGTGTATATAAGTGTATCACCCTGATGTCCGTGTGTTTAGGAGATCAGACAGTGTGGTGTGTATATAAGTGTATCACCCTGGTGTCCCTGTGTTTAGGAGATCAGACTGTATGGTGTGTATAGAAGTGTATCACCCTGGTGTCCCTGTGTTTAGGAGATCAGACTGTGTGGTGTATATAAGTGTATCACCCTGGTGTCCCTGTGTTTAGGAGATCAGACTGTGTGGTGTGTATAGAAGTGTATCACCCTGGTGTCCCTGTGTTTAGGAGATCAGACTGTGTGGTGTGTATATAAGTGTATCACCCCGGTGTCCCTGTGTTTAGGAGATCAGACTGTGTGGTGTGTATATAAGTGTATCACCCTGGTGTCCCTGTGTTTAGGAGATCAGACTGTGTGGTGTGTATGTAAGTGTATCACCCTGGTGTCCCTGTGTTTAGGAGATCAGACTGTGTGGTGTGTATATAAGTGTATCACCCCGGTGTCCCTGTGTGTAGGAGATCAGACTTATTGTTTGTTTAAACTTCAGTTATTTGCTTGTAAATTAGTCTGTGTAGATAAAATAATTTGGTCTTGCTCTAAATCAATTATTCAGTTAGATCATGAAATAATCAAAGATTTCTTGGTATGTCCCTCCTTCCAGCCAAACCTCTAGCAACACCACCTAAAATAAAAGTGTCCCTCTTTTGGCCATTTGAAATGCTGGAATGAATGCATATTGGGCAGCGGTGTACCGTGATCCACTACCATCCTCACCGTCTCATTCCTACCTGTTGCACAACATATGTAAGCTTATATTACAGCTTGGACCAAAACAACATATACTATATTGTCAAAATCTGTTAAAACAAGTAACATTGGGGCAAACCAAATGTACCAAAGAGGACAAATAAAAATGTTACAATTTTCAGTGGATATAAATGTGCCTTTTAAACCCTTGAATGCTAGACTGGTATCCATTGAAAACTCTGCTTAGCATGAATCTTTTCTTCGTTCACCAGTAACCACTTAGTAATCTACTGGGATGTGTCAGTGACCCTAATGGGAACCCCTGGTATGGGTATTCCTCCCATGTGTCCCTCTTCAGGAGATATTAGGGGTCCATACCTCACAAGTGTCCCTCTTTATGTGATATTAGGGGTCCATACCTCTGAAGTGTCCCTCTTTAGGAGATATTAGGGGTCCATACCATCCAAGTGTCCCTCTGTAGGGGATATTAATGGTCCATACCTCCCAAGGGTCCCTATTTAGGAGATATTAGGGGTCCATACCTACCAAGTGTCCCTCTTTAGGAGATCCAAGGGTCCATACCTACCAAGTGTCCCTCTTTAGGTGCCATGTGTCTCTCTTTAGGTGATATTAGGGGTCCATAACTCCCAAGTGTCCCTCTGTAGGGGATATTAGTGGTCCATACCTCCCAGTTGTCCATCTTTAGGAGAAATTAGGGGTCCATACCTCCCAAGTGTCCCTCTTTAGGTGATATTAAGGGCCAATACCTACCATGTCAAAAGAAAAGGGAAGGAGAGAAAGGGGCGCCTCATAGAGTAATAACGTTGTATATCAATTTGACCCCCAACCAGTCCCTACATGAGGGTATTCACATAGATCAGTGGCCTACCACACACATATATGCAAGCTAGACAAAAACAGCAAGTGAAAGATATTCTTAACCCACTTTTACTTGGATCCGCTCCTCCAGAATCACACAGCTGCTCACGTAGACCACCAGGTACCACACAAAATGATTGCCTCGATGGACCCAAAAATGAGAGGAAAAAGGCAGTGCAAATAGACAAACTTCATACGCAGAGCGCTATAAACATTGATTCAGGAATATTCAATATCAGTCCTCATGGAGCTGGTCTCACCGGTGTCTCTAATACGTCGGCATCGCATGCAGAGAGAATATACTTGTCCCTACTCAAGCAGCAAACTCTCAGGTCTTGGCTAGTAGTTGCCAGTATCCACAGGGCGAATCGTAGTAATAAACCAATCAGCAAACTCTCAGGTCCTGGCTAGTAGTTGCCAGTATCCACAGGGTTAATCATAGTACTAAACCACAGAGGGTGGTTAAAAGAAACAACTTTCTAAGTGTGCTGAATATATCAAAAATATTTATTTAAAAATGTTTTTGCATTTGTGTATTTAACACTTAAAACAAATGCATATATAAAAACATCCAATCCACAAATATATTTATGCTCATAAAAATGCCCTCCAGCTGACTTGGGCTCAGACAAAAATTATATTTTTTTTTATTATTTGACATCATTTATATTTTGTCTGCAGTCATGATTGTTGAGGCCTTCCTTAACCCTTTGAGTGCCAGAGAGCTATCCAATGCATTTCAGTGCAATTTGTTGGATCCCTCTGTTGGTCTCAAAGGGAAAAGGCAAATGCTGATGATGCGGCCCTCTACTATATTTGAGTTTGACATGCCTGTTCTATGCCCTTGCACTCTCACACGCAATTCATGACCCCAATCGCTTCAGTGAGATTTACCTAGAAGATTGTACGGCTGACATAGTCTATGATTTACCGTGCTGTAAATGAAGACACCATCAGCCCATGCTAACCCCGAAAAGATAAAAACGCTACCTCTTAATGAACAATTCCTAAGGCAGTTTCTGGAGGAATATTTGCATGTCCCAAGTGGCTGTTTCTGTCCTCTGAATTCTATGTACCATGAAGACGGAAGTAAAGTTATCATTGTGACATTGGGCCTTATTCATCAAGTTAAAGAGGTGATATTACAATTCTCATATTAACCACTTAAATGCTTCAAAATACACTGGGAACATCTCTAGTATTGAAAAATATTATAGTCTAAAGCCAACTCAAAAGAATTACATGGGGGGAAAAAATTACCATGTGAGTCAGACGTGGGGTGCCCCCAGATCCAAAAAACAATGAATAGCCAAAAAAAAAAGAAAAAAAAAAAAGTGGATCATAAAGTGGCACTCAATAGCCTCCAAATTTAAACAAAGGTGCAATAATCCTAAGAAATGAAATACTGTAAAATCTCGGGTATAATATGCACAATTTTACCCCATATCACCTTATGTGAAGTGGGGGGGTGCGTATTATACATGAGAGTTATTTAAAAAAAAAAAAAAAAATGTGCTGACACCCTCCCGCGGCCCAATTCGCTCTGACAATAATGCTTACTTGCCCCCACTGACGTCCCCACTGAGGTCCGCGCTGACAATGAGGCTTAGGGTACTTCCTTCCACTGAAGTACCCATCTTCCCAGCGGGCGGCAAGCTTGCATTTGCCGCCTGCTTCCCTCGTGGGCTTTCAGGACCTTCCGCTTCTATTACCATTGGCTAGAGGCGGAAGGTCCTGAAAGCCCATGAGGGAAGTGGGTGGCAAATGCAAGCTTGCCGCCTGCTGGGAAGATGGGTACTTCAGTGGAAGGAAGTACTCTAAGCCTCATTGCCAGCGCGTACCTCAGTGGGGACGTCAGTGGGGGCAAGTAAGAATTATTGTCAGAGCGAATTGGGCCACGGGAGGGAGGGAAGGATTCTGGCCAGCTTAATTTTTTTTTCATAAGAGGGGAAAACAAGGGTGTGTATTATACACAGGCACTCTTGTTTTCCCCTAAAATCTTAGGTATAATATACACCTGCGTATTATACACAGGTGAGTATTATACCTGAGATTTTACGGTAATCCAAAATATTTTATTGAACAAAAATAGTAAAATAACATCTGTTAGCAAACCACAATATGGTCCCACACAGACCTGCCCCGTCCCATGCCCATAAAAAACAAACAATGTTGTGGCTAAAACCAGAGATACCAACCACTAATAAAAAGTCTGTGAGACTATTCATCATATTTCATATCACCATAATTTCATCCTCATTCTATATGTACATGTGACTGACATTCAGTTCTCAGTTCTTATTTAGTTCCTGATGAAGTGACATCTGCAAACGACAGAATGAAACGCGTTGAGCAATATACCCTTGTTCTTATTACGGTATTTTATTACAATGTTGTTTTACCCAACAATGGTGTTACTTTTGATAAACACCACTATTGACTTTCTTTTTTGTCTTATTTAGATTGTGTATACTTCTATGGATATTACTCTTATTTGGCACCATATCAGAATATAGTATTTTATGTACTAGTTTTTTAATACATATATTGTGCTTTTATATATATATTGTGGTTAGTGATTGTTTTTTTTTATTGATTAAACTTACATGGCCATTTTTTTCCCTAGTCCTTTGTATAAATTATATATATAAGCATCTACTCCCTAAGTATTATATATATATATATATATATATATATATATATATATATATATATATATATATAAGGTTCCCGGTATGTCTCCTTGATTGGAGTATATAGTACATATATTCTGTATATTCGGTCTGACATACACATTTTTTGGGAACTACATACCATCTATCAGTAATAGTGAATGCAGTAGACCTAGAGTGATCGTCGGTGAAAGCTGCATATACTGGGAGGCAGGGGAAGCCTCCTTAGCATGGGAGTAGAACTATGTGGGAAAAGGGTATTTAAGATATACTGATTACCAATCACTACTACTACGGTTAGAGGATTGTCTTGCTCTTTCTTCTCTTCTTTTTCTATGTGCTTCTTTTGTTATATAGAGTGACATGGGTTGCGACAGTGATACCAACTATAGACAGCTGCACACAAGACGCGTAATGGTGAAGCCTGGGACCCTGATTCACCTAACATGAAAAATACAAGAAGATCTCTCATTCAAACAAACTGCAAAGTCCAAATATGAACAATAATGCTTTATTTAAACAACATATTTAAAAATATAGATAGCTTAACAACATCCTGAAGTATCGAAAAACTGGAGGAGAGACTTATGGGGTATTCATACTTAACCAGCAAGTGTGGTAAATCAGTGCCTCACAAATCAACGCGTTTCACGTTTCTCAAGCTTAATCATGACCTCTCTGGTCTTTGCAGTTTGTTTGAGTAAGCAATCTTCTCATATTTTTTCATGTTTTGTTTTGGAGCACATGGAGAAGCTCATATATCGCATTAACAAATACTGCCTATTTCATCGATCTGGAAGGTCTCTTATTGTACTGATTTGTGAGGATTTGTATGTGCACCAATACATTTGTCCATTTAAGGTCCCTGGTATTAGAAGTAAGAGCTGTTGAACTTTTCTTTTTGTTATATACCCTGAATCACCTGCCAGGGCGCTTGATAAGTATTTTTTGTTCTATCCAGTTCCTAGTGACTAGATTATTATGGACTTGTGTGTTCATGACCACAGATATTCATCATTGGGGCAGATTTTGATATCAGTGTATCTTTCCTCCCCTTGGGGTATTTTTCTATGACCATTAGGATGCCTTGGGGTTTTGGTTCACTTTCTACTAGTGGTTGGTATCTCTGGTTTTAACCAAAACATTGTTTGTTTTTTATGGACATGGGATGGGGTATCACGGCGCCCGTGATCAGGTGACATTCTGTCTATCTTGTGTTGGTGCTGTCCTATTGGCTGTGCTGTACTGTTCCTCCCAGTGACAGCCTTCTTATACCCTGGGCTGTCACTTTGCAGTTGCCCTTTCGTGATGTACCTGATGCCTAGTGCTAGTTTTGCTATCCTGATACCAGTGTATGACCCCGGACTGCCTGACCATGCCATTGTCTCCGTTCCTGATTCTGTGTACCGATTCGGATTGGCTGACGTTCCTGCTTCCTGTTCTGACCCGGCCTGGCTGACGTTCCTGCTACGTCTACCGACCCGGCGAGACCGAATTTCCTGCTCCATGTACTGACCCAGCAAGACTGATGTTCCTGCTCCGTGTACCAACCCGGCTTGGCTGATGTTCCTATGCTGTGTACCGAATCGGCTTGGCAGTGGTTCCTGCGTGCCCGGCTGAGCATATCCCGGGCAGTTCCTGCTGCTTACTACTTGCATGGTTCTATCAATACTGTGTCTCATTGCTCCGGTACTCCGGTACCTTGCTGAATCCTGTCAGGTGGTTCAGAGTCTCAGTGTGCCAGTATTCCTTCACACCGTGCTGTGATCGCTTGGTCTTCACTTGGCTTCAGTTGGGCGCATCCCGTGGTTGCCGTTATCCAGACCTTTGCGATCATTAACCCCTTCGGGGGTAGTGCCTCATTACCGACTTGCTACACCGGTGTGGTTTGGTTCCGTTACTCTGTGCGTACCGATCCCATAGGTCTGTTGGGTGCTTCCGGTTGCCATCCATTTTATCCAGACGCACATTAACCCTTTGTGGGTAGCAAGAGCATTGGTATTGACAGCTCCGTAGGTCCTCTGGTTTGGCACGAGCTCTGACCAGCCTTGTTTAGTCCATGGTGGGCATCCACCGTTGTATACCCCGTGCAGGTGATCCTTGCCTGTCTGCCATTGCAGTCCTGTCATTGTCGCCTCCTGCTGCCTCTGGCGACATTGGTCCTCCGCTATTTCTGGCCACACAGCCAGTGGCTCCACTGTACATATTGGACTCTCATACACTGTATCAAGATAATTACCTGACCTGTGTCAGTATTGTGTTTGTGTACCATACTGGACCCGTGTGGGTTAACCTGCTTGTAACCTGTCCTGTGTCAGTTTTGCTGCTATTTACTGGACCCGTGAGGGTTACATTATTCCTTGTGTGTTTCAATAAAATTGTGTTTTACTAACACCTACCGTGTCTGAGTGTACTGAACCGTAACATGGGGTGCTTCTGTGTGTGACCATATTGTGGTTTGCTAACAGATGAATTAATTTTTAATATTTAATTTTTGAGGATTATTGTAATGTTTAAATTTGGAAGATATTAAGTGCCATTTTATTATCCACTGTTTTTTTATTCATTTTCTTTGCAAATCTCTAGTATTCCAGGGTTTAAAGGGATAGTAATGTTTCACAATAAAAACAGCTCTAATTAATCATCATAGTATTTGGGCCATGGAGAGTGTTATTTCAATACTGTCATAGTTGTAGTTCAAAAATAATTGAATGATAAAGTATCCCCCTTCCATCCCTTTTACTTTACCAGCCAACACAGAGTCATCCTCCTGTGCTTGGTATTTGCACACCAGCAGCAGTAGGAGACATTGGTGTTATTGTTATTGAGTCATTAATAACACTAATATTATGGTTCTCTTAGCTCTGTGCAATTTTAGGAGCACTTTTACTGCTGTTAATTGTTGCACCTATGATGTGCTGCTGGTGTGTCTCATAGCCAACCTTTGTTTTTTTCTTTACATGGGATTTCAATGAGTATATGAATATATTCTGCTCACATGTTTTTTTACGGAGACAACATACAGTGTAGCAACATGCTTCTCTTTTAGATTGTTAGTAAAGTGTTTCCATACCTGAGATTTCATAGGCTGAGGGATTTCTGAGGGACTACAACTACTACTACTACTACTACTACTGCTGCTACTACTTCAAGCAGCAGCAGAAGCATGAATAGCTAGGGCTGTGGATGTTGACCTGTGTTGCTTTTTAATCAATAATATTAAGTATGACTGGGTGGGGTTGGACTTGAAAGCAGTGACAGTGATGATGGCCAAGATGATTTGTTGGACATAATAACTGTAGAGTTAACTTTAACTCTAAAGGGCACAACAGAGCTGAAAATAATGTATGATATATGACTTTTACTGTCCCTTTACTGTCTTCTCAGATTTAGGAATACGATCTCCTGTATGTCTCTGCTACCACTGATTTAAAAATATTCCTTTTGTTAAGTGTCTTTGTCTCTGTCTGTTCCACTGTCTACAGACTAAGCCCCCATACTCCCTGCACTTTCCAGAGAACTGGTTAACGCCAATACTTTTTAAATCAAGCAACTACAGCTCTCACTCTTTGTCTGTCTGCCTCTACACACTAGTATCTAGGACATAATTTCAAGAGCTTTCTCTTTCTTTCACAATGACTGCAGTGTTAAGTTTTAAAATACAGTACAGGATAGACCATTCAGTCGCTTGAAACAAAGCACCACACATTAATATATGCTTGTCCTTCTTGATCTTGTGGATGGAGGAATGCGTGTGTGTAAGTAACACAGTATGTCAAGTTGTACCTGTCTGTCTCTAAATTTCAATAGATTCTCCAACTCAACCAGCCAGCTCAGGTAGGAAGGACATCCCCTGACTGTATGACTTTCTTGTGTATCAGTCAAAAAGGTTTTTCTCATTAATATTTATTTAATGCTCTTTTTTTCCCCTTCTCTCCCACACACCAATACTCCTATCAAGTAACTTCAGCTCCTTCACTTTGTCTGCTTACACTAGCTAGCATCCAAATGTCAGCAGCTTTCTTCCAAGCACACATACACAATTTCTATTATGTCTGCAGTTGAATGTATTCATTATTCACCATTTCAAATCTGCACATCATTTACAACTGTTTACAACAAACAACAAATAAGAAACCAGAGAAAAATAAATTACATCCATGTTGTAAAAAGAAGACAAAATTCAAAATAATGTTGTTCAGCTATACACTACAACAAACAATGAATAAAAAAAATAAGTTACAACTGACTACTGTATGAAGGACACCCACCAAGGAAAATCCTTCTGTCAAACAAATTAAGAGTCATGTATTCCTATAGGTATAATATTTCTGTAACTGAGTTCAATTTACCTTAAATGAACCCAAACCAGATGAACTGGCAAATCAGTTTTGTAACCGAACAGAATGACTGCCTCTCTGTACAACTAGTACAAGGTAATAACATAGGGCCATATTCCAAAACGATAAAGAGGACCAATTCTGATATAAACCAGCTATATCAAAGGGGACAGATATATTGCCATTGATTTAATCCTTCAAGTGCCACAGGAGTATGCTTTAGAACGCAAATGGTTAAGTGAGACTTTTAACTGTCACAACCCCACCGTAGGGACCAAGGGCGAAGCTTGAGAGTGGTGCTTGAGAGCGAAGCTTGAGACCGAAGACAGTCACCCCTGCCTCCTTGCTGCGGCCGAAGCCGAGTTAAAGGTGCTGGCCGCGAAGCCAGATGTCCGATCCCGGTTGAGCCGGGACCCTGACCAGGATGAAGACAGGGGAAGACTGTGTAACCCTGATCCCTACGGGAAAGGAGAGGACCCTGATGCAGAGGTGGTTGCGAAAGGACAGGCTGAGAAGGCAGAGGGCAAGGGACCCCTGGACTAATCCCCTTTAGACTGGGAAAGGCACCCAGCAAGAACCCGCCGCACTGAGGGGACCCACATGATCCAAGAGAGGTGGAAGGAAACCACCAGAAATCCAGGCACAAGCTTACCTCAACACCCCGCCAACCCCCCAGGATCCCAGTCGGCGACCGGCAAGGAAAGCGAGGCCCACAAGATTCAGAGTACCCCTACTCCCGGTCCACCAATCCAGAGGACTGGGACCAACCCCTAGCAAGCAACTGTTCCCAACCAAATACCCGCGAAAGGACAGGAGTGCCCAGGGACAGCCGGAACCCTAGAAGTACCCCGAAGGGTAAGCTCCAGGCCAGAACCCCAAAACCGTCCCCAGATCCAGACCCAACCAAAGGCTGAATGCCAGGTCACAGCCAAAGTAGGGGGCTAAGAGGCAGAAAGCAGGTACCAACCGACCGGCCACTGGGCCCCCCTAACCGGGGATGCTCCGCCCAGACCAGCGGGACACCACCCGGAGGAGAGCCCAACCCTGAGACCGGCGCCACCCGCCGCGGGGAATACCCAGAGGGAGAACCCCTGGATAGGCCACAGAAGAGGGCCGTCCAGGAGAGGGAGAGGCCAGGAAGCAGAACGGACCTGCGACCGCACACAGGCCGACAAAAGGGTAGACGGAGCGGGAGGAACAAAGGCCACCCTGGACACACAAACACACACGCTAAGCCTGAAGCTACCCGAACCTACAACCGGCAAGCGGGGGTAAGGACTGAGGCGTCCGGGGAGAACCACCGGGCGTCCTCAAACAGACCAGGACAGGCAGCCAAACGGGGAGAGAGAACAGAGGATATCCGAACATACAGAAACTTCCCGGCAGCCGACTAAGGACGCAGCAGGCGGGCAGGACGAGAGGGAAGAAGGCCGGAGCGACAGACGCCAGGAAGGAGCAGGAACCAGGTCAAGAAACCACGGGAGGAACCGGAAGAGGAGAACACTACGGAGCACGAATAATCGAGCAGGTAAGGAATGGGCTAGGCAGATTAAATACCGTACGGCACTCTCAAGTAAGGGAACCCGCCCGGGCCAAAAATATCAAAAGGGATGACACTACCCCTCCCCTAAAGAGGAGCCCACCGGGCGACCAGGTTTATGAGGAAATGCTCTGTGGAAGGCTGAAAGAAGCGCTGGGGCATGAATATCCCGAGCCGGAACCCACGAACGGTCCTCGGGGCCATATCCCTTCCAGTCGACCAAGTATTGAACAGATCGACGGGACTGCCTAGAATCAAGGATACAGTTAACCTCATACTCGGGTTCACCATCAACCAGCACAGGGGGAGGGGGGCGGGGATGCCTCGAATAGCGATTCTGCACCACAGGTTTGAGAAGGGAAATGTGAAAAGAGTTAGGAATACGCCAAGATGCAGGAAGTGCCAAGGCAAAGGTAACAGGAGAAATGACCCGTATGATTTTATATGGGCCCACAAATCGGGGACCAAACTTCAGAGAGGGAATCCGGAGCCTGAGATTCTTCGTAGAAAGCCAAACAAAAGATCCCAGGCGGAGCCTTGGACCCGGAGTGCGTCTCTTGTCAGCAGCTGTTTTGTACCTCGTAGAGACCCGAGCCAGTTGAAGTCGGAGGCGATCCCATAAAGAGTGAAGATTGTCTACCACTGCATCGGCTGCTGGAACCCCCGTGAGACTCCCCCAGGGAAATGAAGAAGGATTATATCCTACAGCTGCATAGAATGGGGAACATTGCAGACTCTCATGCCATCGGTTATTAAACATGAATTCGGCCAAAGGTAGAAGCTGCACCCAATTGGAAAGATCAGAGGTCATATATTGTCGCAAGAATAACTCCAATGATTGATTGGTGCGCTCACATTGCCCATTAGTCTGAGGGTGGTAGGCCGTGGAAAACTGGAGGGTAATGCCCAAACGGGAACAAAAGGCTTGCCAAAATGTAGAAATAAACTGAACCCCCCGATCGGACACTATGTGTGAAGGAGAACCATGCAAACGAAATATCTCCCGAAGGAAGATAGGGACCAGTTCTAAAGCAGAAGGGAGCATAGGGAGGGGAACAAAATGTCCTTGTTTGGTAAATCGGTCTACGACAACTAATATAGTAGTACAGCCTTGGGATACCGGAAGATCTACCACAAAATCCATGGCTACATGGGTCCAGGGAAGGGATGGAATCGGGAGTGGACACAAAAGTCCCCATGGGCTATGACGAGGGGTCTTAAACCTAGCACAGATTTGACAGGCTGCAACAAAATCGTGGACATCTGTCTTGACTGAAGGCCACCAGAACTGACGGAGAAGGAGCTCCATCGTCTTCTTAACACCGGGATGACCTGCAGTGGCAGAGTCATGAAACAAGCGTAAGATCTCCACACGGAAACGCGGGGGAACAAACAGGGTATGAGGTGGTTGGGATGGAGCTGGAGGATGCTGTAAGGACTGGATCTTTTCCAAAGTAGAGGAGGAAATAGCCGTCACAAAGCAACTTGGCGGAAGAATGGATGTAGGCATCACAGGAGGACTTGGCTCAAAAAGTCGGGATAAGGCATCAGCCTTAACATTCTTGGATCCCGGGCGATAGGAAATGACAAAGTTAAATCTTGTAAAAAATAAAGCCCACCGAGCCTGTCTAGGGTTCAGGCGTTTGGCGGATTCCAAGAACTGGAGATTCTTATGGTCCGTGAAAACTATGACAGGGGCTGTGGATCCCTCCAACAAATGTCGCCATTCCTCAAAGGCCAGCTTGATAGCGAGTAATTCTCTATTCCCCACATCGTAGTTCTTCTCTGAGTCAGAAAATTTTTTAGAAAAGAACGAACAAGGATGAAGTCTGGAAGTCTCTGGATGTCTCTGAGAAAGGACTGCCCCAGCAGCTTGTTCTGAAGCGTCCACCTCCACAATAAATTGTCTAGTCGGGTCTGGAAAGCGCAGAATAGGTGCTGAAGTGAATGCTGATTTCAAGAAGGCAAAGGCATGGACAGCAGGTGCAGGCCAATGTTGCGGGTCGGCTCCAGCTTTAGTCAAGGCTGTGATAGGGGAAATTATACGAGAAAAGTTACGAATGAATTTTCTGTAATAGTTGGAAAATCCAATAAAGCATTGGAGAGACCGTTTATCCGTGGGAAGGGGCCATTGGGTAACTGCTAGAACCTTGGCAGGGTCCATCTTCAACCCTACTTTGGATATGATGTACCCCAGGAAGGAAATTTGTTGTTTTTCAAATTCACATTTGCGGAGATTAGCAAACAAGAAATTTTCTCGGAGTCTAGACAAAACCAGTCTGACCTGGGTTCTATGCGAGTCCAGGTCCGGAGAGTATATCAAAATATCATCAAGGTACACGATGATGAAGGAAGATAGCAAATCTTGAAACACCTCATTAATGAATCCCTGGAATACGGCCGGGGCATTGCATAGTCCGAACGGCATGACCAGGTATTCATAATGGCCATGGCTAGTATTAAAGGCCGTCTTCCATTCATCCCCGGGCTTAATTCTTATCAAGTTATAAGCTTCCTGCAGATCAATCTTGGTAAAAATGGCGGCACCTCTCAGTTGTTCCAGGAGCTCTGGGATGAGTGGGAGGGGATACCCATTCTTGATTGTGATTTTATTCAGGCCCCTGTAATCGACACAGGGGCGGTGGGACCCATCTTTCTTTTTCACAAAGAAGAATCCCGCACCAGCCGGGGAAGAGGAGGGCCGGATAAATCCCCTAGCAAGATTGTCCTTAATATAAATTTCCAATGCCTTCTTTTCTGGAGGAGATAATAAAAAGGCCCGGCCTTTAGGAGGAATGGTGCCTGGCAAAAGATTGATAGCACAATCAGAGGCTCTATGGGGAGGTAACTGCTGAATCTGCCCCGTAGAAAAAATGTCCTGAAACTCATGATAAGGTTCGGGGAGGAGTGCAGGCCACAGTGTTAGAAACAGGGTTCACTTGAGGAATACAAGAGTCCAAACAAAAGGAGCTCCAAGAGGTAATTTGTTCCTTCTGCCAACTGATGATGGGATTGTGTTTCTTGAGCCAGGGTAGCCCCAGAACGACAGGTGTACAAGGAGCAGAAATAAGATCAAAAACAATAATCTCTGAGTGAAGAGCACCTGTTTTGACCTGGAGTGGGATGGATTCCAGCAGGACCAAACCATCACCCAACGGTTTGCCATCAATGGTCGAAACCAATAAAGGAGTGGATTTAAATCGATGGGAAATCTGGTGTTTCCTAGCCCAAGTGTTGTCAAGAAAGATGCCAGCAGCTCCAGAATCAATAAATGCCATAGTAGAGATGGATCCAGTAGACCATTGGAGATGTATAGGGACCAGAAGTCTAGAAGAATCTTTCGGGAGGTGCCCGGACCTACTTAGGGAGTTACCTCCTGCCCTCCCTAAGTTGAAGAGTTTCCCTGACGTGGGAGAGGAGGGCGAGTAGGGCATTGACGTAAAAAATGACCCTTAAGTCCGCAATAAAGACAAAGGCCCATAGAAAGACGACGACGACGTTCAGACTCAGATAACTTGGACACGCTGCCAATCTCCATAGGTGTATCTGAAGATCCACTCTCCAGAGGGGTTGGGCGGGTGGGAGGAAAATTTTGCGGGTGCCGGGTAGTCTCCCTCTCCATCTGGTGTTCAGACAGCCTTCTGTCAAGTTCCAGACATAATGCAATTAGTTCCTCCAAGGAGTCGGGCAGGTCTTGAGTAATTAGAGCATCCTTTATTCTTTCATTTAAGCCTCTACGAAAGGCAGCCTTCAGAGCCCCCTGATTCCAATCTGTCTCGTAGGCTAATGTTCTGAACTCAATCGCATAAAGGTTGAGAGGTCGTGATCCTTGACGAAGGTCGGATAGGGAGACCTCTGCTGCGGCTCTTCTACCTGGAACATCAAATACTAGTCTAAACATTCTTAAAAACTCGTCAATATCCTGCAAAAGTGGAGAGTTTTGTTCCACCAGAGGGGATGCCCAGGCTAAGGCTTTGCCTTTCAAAAGTGAAATGATAAAGGATACCCGGGAAGAATGGGTACTGAAAAACTGAGGGGCACTGTTAAAGTGAAGTAGACATTGGTTAAGGAATCCTCTGCATTCAACGTCCACTCCTGAATATTTCTCTGGCAAAGGGAGTTTAGGAGGTCTGCCCAGATTGGAGCAGGCTACCGTTCCGGATTCTGGAGATGGAGTAGATTGTGGAGGTGGATTCACTACTGCTGCAATGGGGGGATTTGAACGCTGCAGTAATTCTAGAATTGTATCCATCTTCTCTTCCAAACTCCTAAGATGGCTTTCATGAGAAGAGAGGACTTGTTCCTGCTGGTCTTGTCTTGCCTTAAACTGAGCCAACTCTGCAGGATCCATGATTTGGCTCGATTATTCTGTCACAACCCCACCGTAGGGACCAAGGGCGAAGCTTGAGAGTGGTGCTTGAGAGCGAAGCTTGAGACCGAAGACAGTCACCCCTGCCTCCTTGCTGCGGCCGAAGCCGAGTTAAAGGTGCTGGCCGCGAAGCCAGATGTCCGATCCCGGTTGAGCCGGGACCCTGACCAGGATGAATACAGGGGAAGACTGTGTAACCCTGATCCCTACGGGAAAGGAGAGGACCCTGATGCAGAGGTGGTTGCGAAAGGACAGGCTGAGAAGGCAGAGGGCAAGGGACCCCTGGACTAATCCCCTTTAGACTGGGAAAGGCACCCAGCAAGAACCCGCCGCAGGCGGACCGGAACCCAAACCACCTGGCACTGAGGGGACCCACAGGATCCAAGAGAGGTGGAAGGAAACCACCAGAAATCCAGGCACAAGCTTACCTCAACACCCCGCCAACCCCCCAGGATCCCAGTCGGCGACCGGCAAGGAAAGCGAGGCCCACAAGATTCAGAGTACCCCTACTCCCGGTCCGCCAATCCAGAGGACTGGGACCAACCCCTGGCAAGCAACTGTTCCCAACCAAATACCCGCGAAAGGACAGGAGTGCCCAGGGACAGCCGGAACCCTAGAAGTACCCCGAAGGGTAAGCTCCAGGCCAGAACCCCAAAACCGTCCCCAGATCCAGACCCAACCAAAGGCTGAATGCCAGGTCACAGCCAAAGTAGGGGGCTAAGAGGCAGAAAGCAGGTACCAACCGACCGGCCACTGGGCCCCCCTAACCGGGGATGCTCCGCCCAGAGCAGCGGGACGCCACACGGAGGAGAGCCCAACCCTGAGACCAGCGCCACCCGCCGCGGGGAATACCCAGAGGGAGAACCCCTGGATAGGCCGCAGAAGAGGGCCGTCCAGGAGAGGGAGAGGCCAGGAAGCAGAACGGACCTGCGACCGCACACAGGCCGACAAAAGGGTAGACGGAGCGGGAGGAACAAAGGCCACCCTGGACACACAAACACACACGCTAAGCCGGAAGCTACCCGAACCTACAACCGGCAAGCAGGGGTAAGGACTGAGGCGTCCGGGGAGAACCACCGGGCGTCCTCAAACAGACTGGGACAGGCAGCTAAATGGGGAGAGAGAACAGAGGATATCCGAACATACAGAAACTTACCGGCAGCCGACTAAGGATGCAGCAGGCGGGCAGGACGAGAGGGAAGAAGGCCGGAGCGACAGACGCCAGGAAGGAGCAGGAACCAGGTCAAGAAACCACGGGAGGAACCGGAAGAGGAGAACACTATGGAGCACGAATAATCGAGCAGGTAAGGAATGGGCTAGGCAGATTAAATACTGGACGGCACTCTCAAGTAAGGGAACCCGCCCGGGCCAAAAATATCAAAAGGGATGACATTTAACACCTCGAATGTGAGGTCTCCAATCCATTCTCTAGCAGTCAGAGGGATAAACGTTCCATTTAAATCAAAGGGGGATATTTTTTCTTTTATGGTGCATCAGTGAATCAAACAAAACATATTTTCCC
Source organism: Rhinophrynus dorsalis (assembly GCA_037306005.1). Classification (NCBI taxonomy): domain Eukaryota; kingdom Metazoa; phylum Chordata; class Amphibia; order Anura; family Rhinophrynidae; genus Rhinophrynus; species Rhinophrynus dorsalis. The sequence continues at coordinate 533,152,553 of CM074720.1, read as the reverse complement.
AGATATATAATTGATAGAACAAGATGTCAGGGTCCAACCTAAGACTTCTAGAGAGGGATTTCCAAAAATCACCATGTAAGTAATAACATCTAGAGATTGCTTTGTGTAATTATGCACTAAAAAGCCACTGCAATTGCCTGGTCATTAAAGAGAGTTGGGCGAGCCGTGCCCCCTCCAGATGTCGTCAAACTGCAATTCTGATAATTTTCTTCTGTTCTTGGCCTTGGTCTGGGGGAGGGGGGTGAATGTTATTTTTATAGTTATTTTCATTATTTGAACTTGAAGGCTACTGATGACTATTGTGTGGAATGTCTCTGAGACCAATAGAGGGCCACCACTCAGCGGACTATTGAAGCTCAAGTCAGTGCTGCACAGTAAATGGTGGAATGTCTCTGAGACCAATAGAGGGCACCACTCAGGGGACTATTGAAGCTCAGGTCAGTGCTGCACAGTAAATGGTGGAACGTCTCTGAGACCAATAGAGGGCCACCACTCAGGGGACTATTGAATCTCAGGTCAGTGCTGCAAAGTAAATGGTGGAACGTCTCTGAGACCAATAGAGGGCCACCACTCAGGGGACTATTGAAGCTCAGGTCAGTGCTGCACAGTAAATGGTGGACTGTCTCTGAGACCAATAGAGTGCCACCACTCAGGGGACTATTGAAGCTCAGGTCAGTGCTGCACAGTAAATGTGGAACGTCTCTGAGACCAATAGAGGGCCACTACTCAGGGGACTAGTGAAGCTCAGGTCAGTGCTGCACAGTAAATGGTGGAATGTCTCTGAGACCAATAGAGGGCACCACTCAGGGGACTATTGAAGCTCAGGTCAGTGCTGCACAGTAAATGGTGGAACGTCTCTGAGACCAATAGAGGGCACCACTCAGGGGACTATTGAAGCTCAGGTCAGTGCTGCACAGTAAATGGTGGAAAGTCTCTGAGACCAATAGAGGGCCACCACTCAGGGGACTATTGAAACTCAGGTCAGTGCTGCACAGTAAATGGTGGAACGTCTCTGAGACCAATAGAAGGCCACCGCTCAGGGGACTATTGAAGCTCAGGTCAGTGCTGCACAGTAAATGGTGGAATGTCTCTGAGACCAATAGAGGGCCACCGCTCAGGGGACTATTGAAGCTCAGGTCAGTGCTGCACAGTAAATGGTGGAATGTCTCTGAGACCAATAGAGGGCCACCACTCAGGGGACTATTGAAGCTCAGGTCAGTGCTGCACAGTAAATGGTGGAATGTCTCTGAGACCAATAGAGGGCCACCACTCAGGGGACTATTGAAGCTCAGATCAGTGCTGCACAGTAAATGGTGGAATAACTCTGACACCAATAGAGGGCCACCACTCAGGGGACTATTGAAGCTCAGATCAGTGCTGCACAGTAAATGGTGGAATGTCTCTGAGACCAATAGGGGGCCACCACTCAGGGGACTATTGAAGCTCAGGTCAGTGCTGCACAGTAAATGTGGAACGTCTCTGAGACCAATAGAGGGCCACCACTCAGGGGACTATTGAAGCTCAGGTCAGTGCTGCACAGTAAATGGTGGAATGTCTCTGAGACCAATAGAGGGCCACCACTCAGGGGACTATTGAAGCTCAGATCAGTGCTGCACAGTAAATGGTGGAATAACTCTGACACCAATAGAGGGCCACCACTCAGGGGACTATTGAAGCTCAGGTCAGTGCTGCACAGTAAATGCACCTATCAATATTTCTTGGCTGTTTCTTGGATTATAACCCTTTGCGTGCCAAAAGGGTAGCAACACATTGCAGTTGCTTTGCCAAAAAATTGCTCCTCTTTCTTTGTGCATGCAGCTCTTTGTCTTAGTATTGTTAGACAAATCTATTCTCAATGTCCTATGGTGCAATGGTTCTACTTGTCCTACCTAATCTAGGGGTATGGATAAATCAATCCTGTACGATTTATTAGAAACTGCCAATTTAACATGTTTTGGGCTCGATTCTATTACCTGCGCTAAAACCGGTGAATTTTGCAAACATGTTACAAACATGTTACGTCGGTATTCTATTGCTGAACCACGGTAAAACAAAACTGGCATAGACAGCACTTTTCAGAGTAGTAACAAAACTGGCGCTGTCTGCTTTTTTACGACTACCGCCTACAAAAAACGTGCAAAATGTCCAAGGAAATAGGCGGACATTTGACGACAGAAAGATCAAGTTCAGTGTTAGATGTGTTCTCCACATAACAAAATCCGACAGAGTGCCCCCCCTTGACATATTAACCCCCCTTCTAAAAGTCAACTTACAGTGCTTTCTTCCACCACATTAATCTGACAAATATTGTTCATAGTCCACAATTAACTCTTCCCATTCCATAGTCGACTTACAGGGCTCAATTCTATTACCCGCGCTAAAACCGGCGTTACAAGAAAAACAAGTAGAGCGAATTTTGCAAACATACTTCGAGAATTCCTCTAGTTAATATGTTAATATGTGTACTATCCTTTTAAGAGATAACTGGCACATGGAGCCTTCAAGAAAATCATGTCCCAGCCCTGCCGACTGAGCAGGAGTAGGTGAGGAAGCCTAACTTCCAGGATTAGGTAAGCTAAGATCAAACTGGGACTGGTCACTTCCAGGCACAGGAACTCCAAAAAAAGCAGCAATAGGTGCAGAGCTTGGAACTGAACACAGACAGCAAGATACACAGTGAGAGGCACAGCAGGAAACCAGAGTTAATAAATGGACTGTCCTTTAAGTGATAACTGGAACATGGTTCCTTTAAGAAAACCCTGCCCCAGCCTTGCTGACTGAGCAGGAGTAGCTTGGAAAAAGTAATTTCCAGGAATAGGTGAGTTGTACCTTAAAGGGATAGTGATACTTAAAATTTAAAAAAAAATATGTTGTAGGGTTTATGCCCCTGAGTAAAACAAGAGTATTCACACTGCCGAAAGGTGTTTAATTCAAAAGTTATTAATTTTCAAAGTTACATTTTTTTAGGTGCAATATCACAGTGGCCTGAAATTGTACAGTGGCACTGTTGCTACACGATCCTATGGACAGCTCTGGTCCCGGGACCATAAACCTCCATAGGATGGTGTAGCAACAGCGCCACTGTAAAATTTCAGGCCACTGTGATATTGCACCTAAAAAATTCAACTTTGAAAAAACTTTTTTTTGTCGTTAGTCACAACAAATGTTCTTTTCCTCTGTACAACACTGTAGAATAGTTTAGCCGCGCCCTTTCCCTGCCCCTTTGCCTGGCAATTCTGGAGTTGTGTCATACACAACGGACATTACTAGTTTATTGTCATATACTCTATAGAAAATATGTTGTTCATGCGCACAGTTACTTATTTTTGTTGTTCATACAACTTTTTTTTGTCGTTATCCCTTTGAACATACGGCCCATGTGTTAAGGACTATATACACTTACCAGGTCAGCTGTTTCTTCATCTTTTTCCCACCTTCGCTGTTCAACCTTCACTCTATGTTCACATAGGTAACAACAAAACAGTGTTTTGGACACAGTGATTGGCACCATTGAACAGAATGTATTACAACCTATTAAGACAGGGCTATCCAAGTCCAGTCCTCAAGGGCCACCAACAGGCCAGGATGTAAGGATTTCCCTGATTAAACACCAGTGAGTCAGTCACAGTGAATGATCCACTGATTAATTCACCTGTGCTTAATCAAGGAAATCCTTACATCCTGGCCTGTTGGTGGCCCTTGATGACTGAACAACCACGTATTAAGCTGTTCTTACTGATGAACTGTCTCCAGAATGAATGCAACTTTTTACAGCATACTGCAGTTTCCTTGTATTCATGTATTGGTCGCATGGACCTTCAGCAGAGACAAAATGTGTGGTGGCTTAGGGGCCAAGTGCAAATCTTTCACTCTGAAGACAAAATCTCTGATGAATGACTGACCCATGTGATTGTCGGACAGTTACACTTGGCTGATGTAGACTTTAGTTAGCCTTAAGTCACTCTTCCACCATGTTCTATTTGTGATGGGATCTCTGGGAGAAATGAAGAACAATGAAAGGAAGTACACTGTCAGTTTACATCCCACAATATAGTATAGCTTTGTTTAGACCACCATGTTAATAACTATGAATATACATGCCACAACTATCAATTTACACACCATAATATAGCATAGCTTTGTTCAGAATGAATTATTTATGCAAAGAAGTGAATTAAGAACTAGAGGTCATCCATTAAGTCTAGAGGAAAGGTGCTTTTGACTAAAACAAATGCAGTAAGGGCGGTAAAGCTATGGAATTCTTTGCCTCTGGATGTTGTGCTTGCAGATAATGTAACTGCTTTCAAAAAAGCAATGGATGCCTATCTAGCACAGAAAAATATTGAACATTATGACAGATGGCTTCAATGCAGATAGGATGTTGATCCAGGGAAATATCTGATTGCCATTTGGAGTCAAGAAGGAATTTTTTACCCACTTCTAAATTGGAAATGGCTTCTTCTGGATCAACAAGGGTGTTTTTGGCATGGGCTGGACTTTATGGAGACATCTTTTTTCATCCTCAACAACTATGTAATATATTTCTAAAACCGCCAGGTTAATAACAATAATTGACATGCCACAACTATCAATGTACACACTGCAATATATCATAGCTTTGTTCAGAAATCAATGTTAATATAGCCAACCATTGTTTGCTAAAATAAAACTCCCCAAAAATTGTTTATAATTGTTTTCAGTAGAAGAGATAAGTGAATAATGATAAAAAAACCTATGAATACCGTAGTCACAAATATAGAACTGCATTCAAACAATCACAATTAGGGTACAAAAATCACACTAAACTATTTAAGAATGTGTTTCAAAGGTAAAGAGTACAATAAAAAAATACAGCTTCATTTTAAAATACTGTATAATCTAGGAAAAATAAAAATTCAGCTTTAATGTACCATAAGCTTCATACTGCATTCAAAATAAAAAGCAAACATTGAAATGAAAGAAAAAATCATATTTTTTAATGTGCATGTTTGAAACTATGCCGATAATTTTAAATTGCCCTTGAGCAGTTTTTCTAGCAGGTATGTGAACGGGGAGATCCTGCCGAACTTTTCTTTCAGACAATCTTTATTTTATTGAATGACTGCTTTGCATCTTAAAAGTAGAAAGGTACATTGCATGATACAATTTATGCAGATTGTATGCAAAAGTAATATCACAAAGATGCATACAAATGAGATGTAAACATGCAACAAAACCTTCTCTAAGGAAGTTTCAGTAAAAAAAGGATCAATCATATCAATATCTGTCAAGATTTTTAATTAATTCTGTAATATAAAATTCCTACATTATCATACGTTCTGCTTAAAGAATACATTAAAAGATTATGCACGATAATGGAAAATTGGAAAACCGCATGAACAGTGTTGTGGTGTAAGGATCATTGTAAGATTTTAAAAATATACTGACAATATATTTTAACCCGTTGAGAGCCAGATAAGTATCTATTGCATATGAAAGCAAATATGTTTTGGTTTCTATAAAAATGTAATGCACATTTAATTGACTTAAACGTATAACATTTTATGGACATATTTATGCGTTGATTGTTTGAATGACAGAGAGGTGTTCAATACATTGTAGTGTGCTGTAGACCTCCCTAGAAATCAAGCAATGAAGAATCCTATATAATAATTTGCTAAAACGTGTGTAACGACACAGTCATGCACAGTAGAGACTGCTGCGCGTGCTGCAGTCATGCTCAGTAGAGACTGCCCGCTCCACGGCTGTTACAGAGCTGGATGCTCCGAAGGAGCATCCAGCTCTGTATCAGCCGCAGAGAGGGCAGTCTCTATTGCGCATGACTGCCCCACGACCTGCTGGCAGTGACACTGTGGCCCGTGTAACGGGCTCTTCAACTAGTATATGGGCAAGTCCTAATGGACGAAACGCGTTAGGTGGACTGTCTCTCATTCAGAATAACTTGCATTGATACATTGTACCTGTTTTTATGGACTTTAATAAAGAACAACAAAATATTTGAGAATATCTGGGAGTGATGGCCGTTTTGTTACAAGTGGATCTGTAGAGCACACTTTCCCTGTTGTCTTCTTGTTTGCTGAAAGCTTTTCGCCTGGGGTTGGAAAGAGTGCTCCGGATCCACACAGCCGAAAGGCTTTGGTGAGTGAACTTTATAAAGTTTTAAAAGTGTTAAGTGATAGGCAGCAGCAGCGATTATATTCATTTCTTTTTGTCTTCTTATATTATAATACTCTGAACTCAGGTTTTTGCACACTACAATAACAGCTCCAACTCTGGTGAGATCACCTACAACAGTGTTTCTCAACTCCTGTCCTCAGGACCCACTAACAGGCCAGGACTTAGGGATTTCTCTGCTAGAGCACAGGTGTGGTGATCAGAGGCTCATTCACATTGATTAACTCACCTGTGTTCTAACAAGGAAATCATGTGATCAGAGGCTCATTCACATTGATTAACTCACCTGTGTTCTAACAAGGAAATCATGTGATCAGAGGCTCATTCACATTGATTAACTCACCTGTGTTCTAACAAGGAAATCATGTGATCAGAGACTCATTCACATTGATTAACTCACCTGTGCTCTAACAAGGAAATCATGTGATCAGAGGCTCATTCACATTGATTAACTCACCTGTGCTCTAACAAGGAAATCATGTGATCAGAGGCTCATTCACATTGATTAACTCGTCTGTGCTCTAACAAGGAAATCAGCAAATCCTGGCCTGTTAGTGGGTCCTGAGGACAGGAGTTGAGAAACACTGACCTACAAAACCCAGTGCCATGTAAACTGGACTATGCCTAAAATTGTTAAACAGCTTTACTTGATAAGGAAGGAACTGCCAAACCTTTCTTGCTTAGTATACAACCACTTCTCTGGAAAGCTACTGGACTACCGGAACAGTATTCTTACTCCAGCTCTATAACTATAACCTGCGCTCCACTGCTAACAAATTACTGCGTATACCACAATACAAGAAAGAAGCCGGCCGATCTATCTTCTCCTTCAGAGCTCTGAAAGTCTGGAATAACCTGCCTGAAATAATCAGATCTTCTCCCAGTCTAAAATACTTAAAAAAATGCTTTGTTATATCTAAAAACAGTATATAACTGTGTATAACTTTTTAATATGTATGTTTATGTGTGTATGTATATATAATGTTTCTCTGTTTGTGTAAATATGTAACCCATTACTGAAAACTATCCAGGACATACTAGAAAACGAGAGTAATCTCAATGTATTCTTCCTGGAAAAACATTTTCTAAATCCTATATAATAATTCGCTAAGTTGTGTGTAACGCCCGACATGCGCAGTAGACACTCCTGCGCGTGCTACTGTCATGCGCAGTACAGACTGCCCGCGCCGCGGCTGATACAGAGCTGGGCGCTCCGAAGGAGCGTCCAGCTCTGTATCAGCAGTGGCGCGGGCAGTCTCCACTGCGCGTGACTGCCCCGCGACCGGCTGCCAGAGGCACTGTGGCCCGTGTAACGGGCTGTTCAACTAGTAAATAAATAAAAATCAACTTGCTCCTTACCATATACTTGCATGATGACATGAAGGAGGCAAGCTTTGGGTGAGACCAGCACCACTAGAAGATTGTACTCTCATTTAGCAGATGTACTTGTACGTTCTAAATGTTGCTCTAGACCAGACTGGGCAACATGAAGCCATAATTATAAGTCATTTCAAATGTGTTTTGACTTTTCATATTTTTTATTATAAATTAATTTACTTGATTTGAAAGCTGCCTTTTTCTTTAATTCTTAGATCCAGTGATTTCAGTTCTCTTTATCCTTTTACTTTCAGTGATGTCAGTGCCCTCTACCGGCAGTCTAAAAAAATGTCTGAGACTCTGGAATCTAAGAATTCTTATCTTGTCTTAGTGTCACTACCTATCCTTTCTTTTCCCTGTTTAGCTGAGTAGTTGACACAGACAAAAAGAGATTAAAGGGATAGTAATACTTTGTATTATCTTTATTTTATTTTGTAGGCATTAAAAAAACATGAAGAATGATATAAGTCTTATCTCTCAAACCTTTATGGTTTAAGAGATATTCACAAGCAAAGTTTCCCCTCCTGTCCCTTTTACCTAGTGTAAGCCATCTCTTCTCAGATGTGGAAAGCAGTCCATAGACCAGACAGATAACAGTAGGGTACAATCTTCTTCCTATGAGAACAACGAAAGCCCTGCCCCCCTTGACAAGTTTTTCAGGTTTTTCCCTTATCTTAATTGAAGATTGTCCCCCTCTGCAGTCTACCTGGGCACCTCCCTTCTGATCTGGCTGAACAGTGTTACATCAGTAAAAGGGGCAGGAGGGGGACACTTTGTCATTGAATTACTCTTGAACTACAACTCTGACAGAATTGAAATAACACTCTCCAAAGTCCAAATACTTTTATTATGAAACATTACTATCCTTTTAAGGGTGAGATGTTCAAAAAGTGGTCATAATGAGAAACTTGTCGGATCATGAGCTAGTGGTAAAAGAAGGACAATATTTTCAGAAGTAAATCCGTCACGGTTGAAAATTAATCTAAAGAATTAAAAATGAAGGAAAGAAGATTTCAATGAACATTGCCGTTAAAAATTCTAATCTTAAAAATGATCTTTCATTTTGTCTTTGAAACATAAATTTTCAAAGAAACAAAGACATTTTCTTGACTTTGAAACATATTTTTTTTCTCCAAGTTTAGACTATTTTTATTACATCGGGAAAAAATTACGTTAATCAGACAAAAAAATGACGTTCAAACGAATATATTTTTTCTGAAAATACCTTACAATATGACGGAAGATTAAACCACACCCACTTTTAAGAAGGCTTTTTCCCTTTGAAGGAGATGGCAGAATTGGATGCAAAAAATGATGGAAAAATGTCTGAGAATTGACAGATCATGGTGTAAGAACTTTTTATTCTGATTACAGACAATTTCAGTTACCACCACTTTCTGAATATCTCGCCCTAACTATATAATTATATACTGTGTGAATGAGAAATGTAAAAAACAAAATAAACACATTCATAATCCATTAAGGCAGTGGTCCTCAGACTGTTTACAGTCATGGAATCATGTGGTTGCTCACAAAATCTTTCTCAAGATCAAACAGACAAACACGTTAACCCATCAAATTCTATAGTGGTCTCCAATTGTTTGTCAGAACCACTAATACACTATCTGTCACTCCTGCCTCATTCCACTTGTAGTAGAACAACCACATACACATTGTCAGACAATCCAGGTTTGTTCAGCTGTCCAGTGGAAGTCACTGACTACAAGTATACTGACTGACACTCCAGTCTTATTCCATTGTCCACTGGTAGTCACAGACCCACACAAACTCTGTCTGATACCTCAGTGTTTTTCCACTATCCACTGGTAGTCTCAGAATCACACATACACTGCCTGACATCCCAGCCTTTTTAATTGTCCAGTATTACTTACGTTTGTTCAGTAGAACCCCTTGTACTTCTTTGGTGATCCCAAGGATTACAGAGAGTATAATCTGAGAACCACTTCTTTAACCCTTTGCAATGCACCGGATACCACTCTGGCACTCAAAGAACCAGAATTGTGTGGTCAATATTATTATAAATCCCACTGGTGTTCAAATGGATAAAAAGAACGACTTGAAAATACCCATTTAGTTGTGAAATTGACACTCTGTTAATTGGATTGCTCTTTTCTAAAACATATTGGCATTATCGTGAACATACAGTGAATGCAAAGATAGTACATATGCAGTTTTGACTGATGACAAATATCTAAGACATAGCAGTGTATTAGGACTAACCCATTATCTCCATTCTGTTATAGCAAGACATTCTGCAAAATTATAGCTTTCCTTCTCTAAAATGCTCTTTTGTAAGGTGTACTTTTCTTTGGATTAGAACACAGTTTGCATTTTCAATTTCCATTTACTAAACAGGAAAATATTTTACTGGGAGGGAAGAGTATTAAGAGGAAGCGATTCTCAGTTTGCCTGAGGCCCAGTGAACACAGGATTTGATTTGCTATGTTAGGCTGCAATCTGGATTGATACGGAGAGATGAGAGGGGTCTTTAATAAAATTTACATTTCATTTTCTTACTTGACACCAGTCTCTTGTCACTCACTAGCTGGGGGAAGGGATGGTGTTGCTTCAAATGAGTTTTTATTCACAAATGCATTAAACAAAAATCATATAAGAAAAAAATTAGAAATATTTCAGGGTAATGAATTTTTCATGTAGCATGCACACATTTGAGTGTCCTGTTAATGAAATTTCTATTTAAGAAGTGTAACATTATCTGCACAGAGAGCTTAGATCTAGGCTACAAGCTATGTTGATTGATTGTTTACTTTCAGCGTTCGCTTGCTCTTATTTACTTGTAGGGTCGTCTCTTAGTCTCTTCTGGAGATAAGAAAATCTATTTCAAAACTGGCTCTTTTTCAGACATAATGTGATACATTTTCTGGATATCTGATTGGTTAAAACAGCAAACAAATTTCCTCCCTTGTACCTCTCCCAGCGTTTAACCTTCCATCCTCTGTCTTTTTCATTCCATCCTCCACCCTTCACTTGCTCTTATTTTAAGGTTAAAAAGTTCACAATAATTTGAGGAAAAAATGTTAATATCATTTATTTGGCACATTCAAGTGTTACCCCCAGTGGTATATTTGTGGACTAATCTTTTTTATTTAATAACAGTTTATTATCTAATATCTGATTAGTTAAAACAGCAAACAAATTTCCTCCCTTGTACCTCTCCCATCGTTTAACCTTCCATCCTCTGTCTTTTTCATCCCATCCTCCACCCTTCACTTGCTCCTATTTTAAGGTTAAAAAGTTGACAATAATTTGAGGAAATAATGTTAATATTTATTTGGCACATTCAAGTGGTACCCCTAATGGTATATTTGTGGACTAATCTTTGTTATTTAATAACAGTTTATTATCTAATATCTGATTAGCTAAAACAGCAAACAAATTTCCTCCCTTGTACCTCTCCCAGCATTTAACTTTCCATCCTCTGTCTTTTTCATCCCATCCTCCACCCTTCACTTGCTCCTATTTTAAGGTTAAAAAGTTGACAATAATTTGAGGAAATAATGTTAATATCATTTATTTGGCACATTCAAGTGGTACCCCTAACGGTATATTTGTGGACTAACCTTTTTTATTTAATAACAGTTTATATTATGTATTTTGTATTACTATGTGACAATTCATTTATCATTCCTGTTTTGGCCATTTTGGAGTCACTCACATCTGGCTTTAAAGGTCCATAAACAGAAAATAAATAAATTAACCTTATCAAAATGACTTGTGTTTTGTGTATTGTGAACAAGCAAGTTCCACATCACGTCACAGATTTGTTTCTCCAATCATTACTTATGAAATCCAGCAGCATTCTAGTCATCCATAGCTTGCTCTTATTTTAAGGTTAAAAATTTGACGATAATTTGAGGAAATAATGTTAATATCGTTTATTTGGCACATTCAAGTGGTACCCCCAATGGTATATTTGTGGACTAATCTTTTTTATTTAATAACAGTTTATTATCTAATATCTGATTAGTTAAAACAGTAAACAAATTTCCTCCCTTGTACCTCTCCCACCGTTTAACCTTCCATCCTCTGTCTTTTTCATTCCATCCTCCACCCTTCACTTGCTCTTATTTTAAGGTTAAAAAGTTCACAATAATTTGAGGAAAAAATGTTAATATCATTTATTTGGCACATTCAAGTGGTACCCCCAATGGTATATTTGTGGACTAATCTCTTTTTATTTAATAACAGTTTATTATCTAATATCTGATTAGTTAAAACAGCAAACAAATTTCCTCCCTTGTACCTCTCCCAGCGTTTATCTTCCATCCTCTGTCTTTTTCATCCCATCCTCCACCCTTCACTTGCTCTTATTTTAAGGTTAAAATGTTGACGATAATTTGAGGAAATAATGTTAATATCATTTATTTGGCACATTCAAGTGGTACCCCCAATGGTATATTTGTGGACTAATCCTTTTTATTTAATAACAGCTTATTATCTAATATCTGATTAGTTAAAACAGTAAACAAATTTCCTCCCTTGTACCTCTCCCACCGTTTAACCTTCCATCCTCTGTCTTTTTCATTCCATCCTCCACCCTTCACTTGCTCTTATTTTAAGGTTAAAAAGTTCACAATAATTTGAGGAAAAAATGTTAATATCATTTATTTGGCACATTCAAGTGGTACCCCCAGTGGTATATTTGTGGACTAATGTTTTTTATTTAATAACAGTTTATTATCTAATATCTGATTAGTTAAAACAGCAAACAAATTTCCTCCCTTGTACCTCTCCCAGCGTTTAACCTTCCATCCTCTGTCTTTTTCATCCCATCCTGCACCTTTCACTTGCTCTTATTTTAAGGTTAAAAAGTTGACAATAATTTGAGGAAATAATGTTAATATCATTTATTTGGCACATTCAAGTGGTACACCCAATGGTATATTTGTGGACTAATCTTTTATTTATTTAATAACAGTTTATATTATGTATTTTGTATTACTATGTGACAATTCATTTATCATTCCTGTTTTGGCCATTTTGGAGTCACTCACATGTGGCATTAAAGGTCCATAAACAGAAAATAAATAAATTAACCTTATCAAAATTACTTGTGTTTTGTGTATTGTGAACAAGCGAGTTCCACATCACGTCACAGATTTGTTTCTCAAATCATTACTTATGAAATCCAGCAGCATTCTTGTCATCCATAGTGGTCATGTTTCTAACCTACAAAACTATTTCCAAAAGTAGATTTAGGGTCAAATAGTGCACTGTTCAGGACTTGTCTTGTTACCAGGTTCCTATCTAGAACGTGCTGAGTTCTGGAGCGATCCCTGAGGTTTTTAAGCTCTTGGATTCTAGAGATGTCTTCAAAGCATTGCAGAGCAAGTGCTATCAAGACATCTCCAAATTAATGCAGCTTAAGTTGTGTAAGGAGAGAAGTGAAAGAACCCTTGAAAAGAACTTAGGTTATGGGAAGATGTTTAGCGAGAAATAAGAGCAGAAATGTAAAAGGGTGCCAAAGAAGAAAGCAACAAAGGAGAGGAGAAGAGTTTTGTAAGAAATATGAAACCTTATCTGTAGCCAACAGAGGGATTTCAGGAGCAGATGAGAGGGAAGGTATCAGGAAGAGAAGTTATTCAGCTGAATTGAGAACAGACTGAAGCAGAGAAAGATGAAAGGCAGGAAGACAAGAGACCAGAATGTTGCATTAATAAACTCTAGATAGAATGAGGGCCTGAGTGAGAGTTTTTGTGGTTGATATACAGAGGAAGGATCATATTTTGGTAATATTTTTCTGAGAGAAGCAAAGGTTTTGATGAAAGCTTGGACATGAGGGGAGAATGTTTAGATATAGTCGATATAGTAGATATAGTAGAACACCAAGACAGAATGCTTTGGTTACTGAGTAGATGGCATGATTGTCAGTTTGTGATGGAGAAAGGAATTGGAGGTTGGGGTTTAGGAGGGAATACAACAAGTTTTAGGCATACTGCGTTTAAGACGGTGGTGGACCATATATTATGAGACTGCCATGGAACACTGAGTGAATTGAGACTGCACAGCCAGAGTAAGGTCAGGGGAAAAGATGTACATTTGTGTGTCATTCATGTACAGATGGTAATTAAAGCCAGGAGATTAAATGAGGTCACCAATGAGAGGGTGTAGTGGGAACAGAGAAGTGGTCCCAGGACTGATCCCTGGGGTACACTCACTGAGAGGTTATAGGGAGAAGAGAATGAGTTATCAAAAGAAACATTGAAAGTACAGTTTGAGAGATAGAACTGTGTCTCGGACACAAAGGCTATGTAGTGTGTCCAGTAGGAGTGTGCAATGAGCAGTGTCAAAGGCAGCAGAGAGGTCTAGTAGGATTAGTATACTGTATTGCCCTTTGTTGTGTGTAGGTTAGTGATGATTGAGCACCCCGATGCTCGGGTGTTCGGGTGCTCTGGCCGAGCGCCCCCGGAGGCTCGAGTGCTCGGCCGAGCACCCGAGCCCCATTGAAGTCAATGGGAGGACTCGAGCATTACACCAGGCACCCCCTGCTCTGATGAGGGGAGGGTGCCTGGTTCATAGGAAAAGGTCAGAAAATGATGGAAACACCACAGAAATGGTTCAGGGACAGCATAGGGAGGATGTCTGGATGCATCTTGGACTCCAACGTCGCTGCTGGGAACGATGTTTCGCCCGTAGTACGCCATTTTTACAGACTGACCGTAAAACACACAAAAAGGAAGATAAAAACTAATCTGCGGCTAGGCACACTAAACAATATGTGACGCTAATCTGCGGCTAGGCACACTAAACAATATGTGACGTTAATCTGCGGCTAGGCACACTAAACAATATGTGACGCTAATCTGCGGCTAGGCACACTAAACAATATGTGACGCTAATCTGCGGCTAGGCACACTAAACAATATGTGACACTAATCTGCGGCTAGGCACACTAAACAATATGTGACGTTAATCTGCGGCTAGGCACACTAAACAATATGTGACGCTAATCTGCGGCTAGGCACACGAAACAGAATGTGACGCTAATCTGCGGCTAGGCACACGAAACAGAATGTGACGCTAATCTGCGGCTAGGCACAGTGAACGGAATATGTGACGTTAATTTGTGAATTTGCACACTAAACAGAATGTGACAATAATCTATGGCTAGGCACACGTTTAAAATGGCCCTTTTTGTCGCTGCGTTGTAAAATCATTGGCCCTGTGCACCTAACAGAATATGTCAGCTTGTCACTGCACTGTGAAATATTTGTCCCTGTGCACCTAGTACAATGTCACCTTAGAACATGTCCCTCCCCACAAAAAAATGAAATTCTGCCACCCCCAAAAAAAATTAAATGCTGCCCCCACACACAACAGTCCTAAAAAGGACTTTTGGGTCTTGAAAGAGTTTCAACAATTTTATTCTCCCTACACTGACTTCCTGTGCATCTAGTATTATATGTCACCTTACATATATCCCCCCCACAAAAAAAAGGAAATTGTGCCCCCCCAAACAAAATATAAATGCTGCCCCCACACACAACAGTCCTAAAAAGGACTTTTGGGTCTTGAAAGAGTGCCAACAATTTTATTCTCCCTACACTGACTTTCCCTGCCTAAGCGCATCTCTCCCTGGCTAAGAATGAGCCGAACTCGCGCGTCGGGTGCTATACAGCACCCGATCACGGGTTCTGGCCAGCCAATCAGTGTAATGCCAGCAGCCAACATGGCTGCTGGCATTACACTGATGTTAGAGCCTCCCCGCACGTTTATTGGCTGCGCAGCAGCAGCGAAACGTGCGGGGAGGAGACCCGAACATGGCGGGCGAGCACATGCGGTACTCGTACGAGTACCTCCATGTGCCGAGCAGAGCGATACTCAAGCCGAACCGAGCTTCGGCCCGAGCATGCTCGCTCATCACTAGTGTAGGTCCTTTGTAACTTTTGTTTGGGCTGCCTCTATAGAGTAGTGGAAAGGAAACCTGACTGTATTGGGTCAAGAAGAGAGTTGGGACTGAGGAAAGAGATTAAGTGTAAGAATAAAAGGCTTTCCAAAATACTAGATGCAAGGGGACGGAGCGAAATTGCATGCTGATTTAAAAGACAGGTGGGGTCAAGGGAGGGTTGCTTGAGTATAGGTTTGATGTTGCATGTTTGAATGAGGAAGGAAAGTTACTATTAGAAACAGTGAAGTCAAATATCTTAGTAACATTGGGTAAAGGAGAAGCTGCAGGAGATTTGATAAGGTGAGAGGGCTTGGGATCCAGAGGCATGAAGTGGGTGGAGTGGAGGATAGTAACAGTGATACCTCCTCCTCTGTAACAGGGTGAATGAGCTGAGTGTTACTCGCAGTGAGCTAGGAATTGGGGAGACTGGAGGAGAGGATGTGGAGGGTATGGTGAATGGACTGCACTATATCTTCGAAAAAGTCAGTAAAGTCCTGTGGAGTATTGGTGAAAGAATTGCAGCTTCAAGCTTGAGGAGAGAATAAAAGATTTTAAAGAGACGTTGTGGGTATGTAGCATATGGGTTCATTAATTTAGCCAGGGTCTGGGGCTCCTGGGCTGGGAGTGTCTAAGTTGGAAGAAGAAGTTAGGGATGTGTTATAACCTTGGACAAGAAAGTCTAGGTTAGTAGTAAAGCAAAGTGAAGGAAGTTTTCATGGTGGATGCTAGGTCTGTTAGGTTGATAGAGTATAGGTTTATGGTGTTTTAGGGGGCAGGGAAAGGTGTGTGAGAGAGTATGAAGGAGATAAGATGATGATTAGAGAGAGGAAATTGGGAAGTTAGAAACTGAACAGTTTTGGTGAATACAACATCCAGCTAGTGGCCTTCCTTGTGAGTGCTGGCATCAGTCCACTGTTGAAGCCATATGACAAGGTCAAAGAAAGAAATTGGGAATCATTGGATGTGGACAAATCATCAACATGTAAGTTGAAGTCTCCAAGGAGTAATGTATGAGAGTCTGTGGACAGAAACACAGAGAGCCAAGTCAGGAAGAAAGGAGGGTTGCTTGGTGTCTGGTAAATCATGGCTACTTAGAGAGGAACTGAAAAGAAGAGTTGGACTGCATGGACTTAAAGGAGGTGAAGAAAACTGACGGAAAAAGAGAAAGAGGCCTGTAGTGGTAGAGCTGAGAGAAAAGAAGTGCCACACACCTACCTTTGCTGTCAGGGAGAGGTGTATGTGAGAAAAATAAGCCACCATGAGAGATAACAGATTCAACAGAAAAGTCATGTGAGTGCCAGGTTTCTGTGACAGCAAATAGGTTAAGAGAGTTGGAGAGGAAGAGATCAGGAGTTGTGTGGCGTTTGTTACCTAGAGAGCAAGCATTCCATAATGCACAGGAGAAGGGTAGAAGGGCTGAAAGAGACAAGGATTGTTCAGTAGATTCCTGGGGTCTGTCCCACGAGAAGATTGGGTAATCTGTAGTCTAGGATGGACACAGGTAGCAAGTCAAGTGGGACCAGGGTTGGGGAAAATATCTCCTGAGGCCAGAAGGAGAGTTGCAGACAGAAAAAGCAGGTAAGACAAGGATCTGTATTTGTGAAGCGTACATCACCCCTTGAAGTCTCCCTTTCACACAATGGAGAATTATCTTCTGTTTATAAGACCTTGTTCCATCTCCTCTGTAATCTATAACTAAAGCTCTCCCATAGAATAACATAGAAACTGGGAAGTTTATTACATTGGAGATATTATCACCTCTTTATCATGCCTTATGGTCTACAGCTAAAGCCCTTCTCATACAGTAATATAGGAACCGGAGAGTTTATCTTTATCACATCTCTCCATGTAGGTTATAACTAAACCTATAAAATAACATAGTACCTGAACTAAACTGAAGAGTTACCACACTAGATAGGTTATCTACTCTTTATCACTCCTTAGTACATCTCTCCCTGTAGTCTATAACAGAAGCTCTCCAATAGAAAAACATAGGAACTAGAGAATTTATAGCAATGGAGCAGTTATTTCCTCCTTATCTTACCTTAATATGCCCGCCCCCCGCCTTGTAGTCTGTAACTAAAGGTTCGCAACAGAATAACATAGGAACTGCAGAGTTTATTACAATGAGAAGTTATTTCCTCTTTATCATACCTTAGTGCATCTCCCCTGTAGTCTATAACTAAAGCTCTCCAATAGAATAACATAGGAACTGGAGAGTTTAACCACAGTAGAGAAGTTATCTCCTCTTTATCACACCTTAGTACATCCTCCCCTTATCACGGTGCCTGTGCTCCTGATCTGATGATGACATTATTATTCTGCCTCATTTCAATGCCGTCCTCTTATTGGCCTGGTATTCTTGCTCCACCCAGGGCTTGTCTTTATATACGCTGTCATGTCTATACTAAGGCGTCCTTTCGTGGTGTACCTGTTCCTGATGTTTGTTACCGAGTTGCTGTTATGGTGTATGACCTGGCCTGCCAGATGACGTTCCTGCGCTTCCTGTGTTGCTGTTCCGTTGCTGACTGATCTGGCTGAGAACCCACTCCATTGCTGACTGATCAGGCTGAGAACCCACTCCATTGCTGACTGATCTGGCTGAGAACCCACTCCATTGCTGACTGATCTGGCTGAGAACCCACTCCATTGCTGACTGATCTGTCTGAGAACCTGCTCTATTGCTGACTTGATGTGGCTGAGGACCCGCTCCGTTACAGACTGATCTGTCTGTGCTTCCGTTACACTTGTGGCCATCCCTGGCTGAGCACACACTCCGTTGCCATCCGTGCATGGCTGTACCACTCCATTGTCCTTGTCTGGCTAGCGTTACAAGCAGTAGATTTCCAGTTGCCTTGGCTGTTGTGCGTCGCGTGGCGCTATTCTTATCTTATCTTGCCGTAGGCTTAGCATTCGTGCTATAGCTGCTTACTCTAACCACCCCTGGCGGTGTGTGCACATGCAAAGTACCGGTACAGTGCTAACCAAGTGCTGACTGAGTTACTCAGATCTATCTCTGTCTTCCTCTGCACTATGGCTGGGCTCACTCCCTGTGGTAGTTACAGTATATCTCTGGGCGTTTCCAGTTTACCCGTTCAGTGCCTAGACTGCCTTGTTGCCTACTGGGTTCAGTGCCACCCAGGCATCTGGGTTTCGTGCCAGTTACCACCTCCGGGACAACCTGTCATCTATAGTCCTGCTGTCAGCCTTGGGTCGAGTAGCCTGATTAACCCTAGTCCACTAGGGTGAGGTTGCCTGTCCTTATGTGCCTCCAGTTCTCAGAGTCCAAGCACAGTACTATTTGAAGCCAGTTGCTGCCTCCTCGGCTTACTATGTGTCTGGTTTCTATTGCTATATATTTATTGTTTCGTATTGTGGGCCTGTGGCCTAATTCCTTGTATGCACTTTGTCCTAATAAAGTAATTTTAACCTTATCGGTCTGGTCTGAGTGTTCACCAAAAAACCGTGACAACCCTGTAGTCTATAACTAAAGCTCTCCCATATAATAACATAGGAGCTGGATAGTTTATCTCACTGGAGAAGTTATCTCCTCTTTATCACACCTTAATATATCCCACCTGTAGTCTGTAACTAAAGCTTTCCCATGGAATAACATAGGAAGTGGAGTGTTTATCACACCGGAGACATGATTTCCTTCTTATCACTCCTTGTTGCATCTCCCTCGTAGTCTATCACTAAATATGTCCGATAGAATAGCATATGGACTATACAGTTTATCACGATGGAGACGTTATCTTCTCTTTATCACCTCTTTATACACCTTAGTGCTTATTAGTGATGAGCGAGCATGCTCGGCCGAAGCTCGGTTCGGCTCGAGCATCGCTCTGCTCGGCACATGGCGGTACTCGTACGAGTACCGCATGTGCTCGCCCGCCATGTTCGGGTTTCCTCCCCGCACATTTCGCTGGTGCTACATACCCACAACGTCTCTTTAAAATCTTTTATTCTCTCCTCAAGCTTGAAGCTGCAATTCTTTCACCAATACTCCACAGGACTTTACTGACTTTTTCGAAGATATAGTGCAGTCCATTCACCATACCCTCCACATCCTCTCCTCCAGTCTCCCCAATTCCTAGCTCACTGCGAGTAACACTCAGCTCATTCACCCTGTTACAGAGGAGGAGGTATCACTGTTACTATCCTCCACTCCACCCACTTCATGCCTCTGGATCCCAAGCCCTCTCACCTTATCAAATCTCCTGCAGCTTCTCCTTTACCCAATGTTACTAAGATATTTGACTTCACTGTTTCTAATAGTAACTTTCCTTCCTCATTCAAACATGCAACATCAAACCTATACTCAAGCAACCCTCCCTTGACCCCACCTGTCTTTTAAATCAGCATACAATTTCGCTCCGTCCCCTTGCATCTAGTATTTTGGAAAGCCTTTTATTCTTACACTTAATCTCTTTCCTCAGTCCCAACTCTCTTCTTGACCCAATACAGTCAGGTTTCCTTTCCACTACTCTATAGAGGCAGCCCAAACAAAAGTTACAAAGGACCTACACTAGTGATGAGCGAGCATGCTCGGGCCGAAGCTCGGTTCGGCTTGAGTATCGCTCTGCTCGGCACATGGAGGTACTCGTACGAGTACCGCATGTGCTCGCCCGCCATGTTCGGGTCTCCTCCCCGCACGTTTCGCGGCTGCTGCGCAGCCAATAAACGTGCGGGGAGGCACTGACATCAGTGTAATGCCAGCAGCCATGTTGGCTGCTGGCATTACACTGATTGGCTGGCCAGAACCCGTGATCGGGTGCTGTATAGCACCCGACGCGCGAGTTCGGCTCATTCTTAGCCAGGGAGAGATGCGCTTAGGCAGGGAAAGTCAGTGTAGGGAGAATAAAATTGTTGGAACTCTTTCAAGACCCAAAAGTCCTTTTTAGGACTGTTGTGTGTGGGGGCAGCATTTATATTTTGTTTGGGGGGGCACAATTTCCTTTTTTTTGTGGGGGGGATATTTCTAAGGTGACATATAATACTAGATGCACAGGAAGTCAGTGTAGGGAGAATAAAATTGTTGAAACTCTTTCAAGACCCAAAAGTCCTTTTTAGGACTGTTGTGTGTGGGGGCAGCATTTAATTTTTTTGGGGGGTGGCAGAATTTAATTTTTTTTTTGGAGGGGACATGTTCTAAGGTGACATTGTACTAGGTGCACAGGGACAAATATTTCACAGTGCAGTGACAAGCTGACATATTCTGTTAGGTGCACAGGGCCAATTATTTTACAACGCAGCGACAAAAAGGGCCATTTTAAACGTGTGCCTAGCCATAGATTATTGTCACATTCTGTTCAGTGTGCAAATTCACAAATTAACGTCACATATTCCGTTCACTGTGCCTAGCCGCAGATTAGCGTCACATTCTGTTTCGTGTGCCTAGCCGCAGATTAGCGTCACATATTGTTTAGTGTGCCTAGCCGCAGATTAACGTCACATATTGTTTAGTGTGCCTAGCCGCAGATTAGCGTCACATATTGTTTAGTGTGCCTAGCCGCAGATTAGCGTCACATATTGTTTAGTGTGCCTAGCCGCAGATTAACGTCACATATTGTTTAGTGTGCAAATTCACAAATTAACGTCACATATTCCGTTCACTGTGCCTAGCCGCAGATTAGCGTCACATTCTGTTTCGTGTGCCTAGCCGCAGATTAGCGTCACATTCTGTTTCGTGTGCCTAGCCGCAGATTAGCGTCACATATTGTTTAGTGTGCCTAGCCGCAGATTAACGTCACATATTGTTTAGTGTGCAAATTCACAAATTAACGTCACATATTCCGTTCACTGTGCCTAGCCGCAGATTAGCGTCACATTCTGTTTCGTGTGCCTAGCCGCAGATTAGCGTCACATTCTGTTTCGTGTGCCTAGCCGCAGATTAGCGTCACATATTGTTTAGTGTGCCTAGCCGCAGATTAACGTCACATATTGTTTAGTGTGCCTAGCCGCAGATTAGTTTTTATCTTCCTTTTTGTGTGTTTTACGGTCAGTCTGTAAAAATGGCGTACTACGGGCGAAACATCGTTCCCAGCAGCGACGTTGGAGTCCAAGATGCATCCAGACATCCTCCCTATGCTGTCCCTGAACCATTTCTGTGGTGTTTCCATCATTTTCTGACCTTTTCCTATGAACCAGGCACCCTCCCCTCATCAGAGCAGGGGGTGCCTGGTGTAATGCTCGAGTCCTCCCATTGACTTCAATGGGGCTCGGGTGCTCGGCCGAGCACTCGAGCCTCCGGGGGCGCTCGGCCAGAGCACCCGAACACCCGAGCATCGGGGTGCTCGATCATCACTAGTGCTTATCTCCCTGAGTCTTTAAAGGGGTAGTAAAAAAAATATAAGAAAACATTTACACTACAGGCTGCTCAGTGAATCAAGATCATTCTTTAAGCAACAGCGCAAACTGGTGTCAAAAAGGCATATCTTTTTTACATTGCACTCTGTAGGAGAGTTTGAGTCATTGATTAGTTCACACCATACGCAGTAAGTGATAATTATTAGATTTTAGTGCAGTGCAGAGGAATTCTCTAGGGAAACAGCTGTATCTTTTTAGCTGCATGGAAAAATTAGGTTATAATCAAGAACTTGTCTCGTTATCCAATCTCTAGCATTCTACAACTGCTGTGAAATTGTTGTTTATCTTGACACTAATCCGGATGTTTTCCCGCGTTTAACCCACTGGATTTTCTAGAAATCTACGACAACTATTTAAACCTCTTTTAACCTTTTGCATGCCAGAGTGTTATCCAATGCATTGGTGTAGTGATTCTGTTGTTGTCACTTCCTATAGATAGTCTATGACTCAAGATTCCCCATGGAGAGCAATTGAACACAATTTCTCACCATACTCTAGTTCATGCTGTTGATAAATTAAAAAAAAGAGCTTTAACAGTATCACATAAAATTGTCTTCTTTTTTTTCTACTATTTTGTTTACTTTTTTAGAAGGAATTGCAGCCCAGTAGATAGGTCCAAAAATGAAATCTGGGAATTATTAAACAGTGATCCCCTGCAGTGCATAAGGATCATATACTAAAGCAATTGTATTTATTCGTCAGCAATATTAGATGTTAGTGCTGTGCGGGGGATTATTACTGGGGGACCACAGTGTATATCTTGTTACCTGGATGAAAATGAACATTTTAACCCCTTGAGGACTTGAGTTGTGTGAACGCAGTGCTTCGAAATGTGATGCATAGAACTCTGGTTCTCAAGGGATTAAGCACATGTGCCAACATTATTGTTTACCCTTTTAGCTTCCTGTCCAATCTCTAGAACTCTATAACACTGTAAATTGCTGTTTATCTTGATACTAATAGCGATTTTCCTAAATCTAACTAAATTGGATTTGAATGAAATCTAGAAAGCATTGCCTTAGAATGCATTGGAAATGTCTCCAGAATCCAGCAGGGTTAAATTTCCTTTCTGAGTTATTTTTGAACAGGTTATTTGCTCTTTCTATATTCTCAAAGGACATATCATGATCACCCTAAATATACCATTTGTTTTTGTAACAACTCCACAATTTGATAGTTCTTGGAAACATTTCAAAGGAACAGCAATAAGTGAATTATGTGTCAAACGTGTGTATGTGATTGAAATATTTTATTCTAGAAGTTTTTGAAAAATTATAGAACTATAAACTTTATAGATTTCTGAAAGTTATCCGGCACAGTAAGAGGAGGGCTTCAGGCATACAATGTACTTTGACCAAATTCCGGACTGTTGCCTACTCCACAGGGAGCAACCAACGAGCCTAAGGCACTGTCATATATCAGAGATTGTTAAGTGACATCCTACTTGGAGTTAATGTTAAATAATCCGTACATGCCAGAATACACAATATTATACAGCTATTCAATTCAAAAAGACATATACATTTTAGATGCAGTCGTGTACTTTAATTATAAATAAATATGTTTGCGTTGTTATGACATAACAAAATGTTTCTCTGTATTCTGTAAAGATCCTAGTCTTTTGTTGAAATGGATAAAACAAAGCTGCCTCTTCTGTGAGATTTTAAATATTACCCCCAGCTCAGTCCATCATTCTGACAGCTAGCTTGTTACTCACATGAAATCCGATGTGGCGTGTAAGTCAACGAGGTTACTCTCACCGAAGACATTGGCATCTTTTTGTAAAATGAACGAAAGGGTAACTAAACAATGATATAGTTCTATAAGCTTATACATTAGTCATTTGTCTATGCATTGAGGGCTGCATAGTATATTCATACTTGATCATTTATTGATGAGTGAGTACTGTAGAAAGATGCTCACTGGAAATTAGCAATTTCTTATCTAATCTATACTAACCAATAGGACAAACATCTTCAGATACATACACTGTAGACCATATGTACTGACAAAAAGTGGAGCAATTCTGGGGGAAAACAAGCTGCCCTAAAAGGAACAAACACAATTCCCACAGTGACCAATGATTTATATATGGCTTTTACATTGTATTATTACATTGTAGACCTGCCTCCCTTGACAAGCTTTTCAGCTTTTTCCCTTATCTTAATTGAAGATTGTCCCTCTCTGCAATCTACCTGGGCACCTCCCTTCTACTCTGGCTGAGCAGTGTTACATCAGTAAAAGGGTGGGAGGGAGACACTTTGTCATTGAAAAACTCTTGAACTATAACTCTGACAGTATTGAAATAACACTCTCCAAAGTCCAAATACTACGATGATTAATTAGAGCTGCTTTTATTATGAAACATTACTATCCTTTTAACTGCCCCTTTAATTTAAATTTGTTCCCTTTTGGGCAGTTGCTGTGTACCAGAATCGCTCCACTTCTGGTCTGTACAGATGGCTCAGTGTGCAAATATCTGCAGGCTAAAGCAGGACTTTCCCTTATAAAAACGCTGTTTATACTGATATCATAGTTTATTAGCCTGCCTAACATACAAGTCATTGACAAATATAAGACAGATTTTTTAAAAAAACATTTTGGCGCCAGAGGGGCATCAAAAGCATTGGATATTGATTAAAAAAACATTCAAGGGTTTTTGAATCAATATCCATGGTGAACAGCAGTGAAGAGCAATGTGTCATACTGACCAATCTTTTCCATTGCTTGATGGATAGTTCACATAGGGCACAATGGTCAAAAAATCATCATAATGAAAGAATTGTCTGACCATGAGCTGGTTGTAAAATTAGTGAATTAGCTTGTGGAGCACACATCCATAACAATATGTACCAAATATGGAGTCTAAAAGATCTCGAAACACTAATAATATAAAAAAAAACAACAAAACAAAAGAAGGATCCTTAAATAGAAACACAAATCCTATATAATAATTTGCTAAATCGCGTGTAAGGCGCGACATGCGCAGTACACACTGCTGCGTGTGCTGCGGTCATGCGCAGTAGAGACTGCCCGCGCCGCGGCTGATGCAGAGCTGGGCTCTCCGAAGGAGCGTCCAGCTCTGTATCAGCCGCGGCGCAGGCAGTCTCCTCTGCGCGTGACTGCCCCGCGACCGGGTGGCAGTGACACTGTGGCCCGTGTAACGGGCTGTTCAACTAGTTGTCATATAAACTATATCATAGAAATTACAGAAGTAAAATTATAACGTCAAAAACATATATGTATTAGTATCAAAAAATATTAAAATGATTGTGTTTGGGCTCCATGGCATCATTATTGTCCCAAAACCAGTGATCCTTCACCATCACATTCTGCTGTTGGAGACTGAAACTCTCCCCCCCACCACCTTGGTAACCCTATTCATAGATTTTATGACCCCCCCATTTTGCTGGGTTCTCATATTACATTTGCTCCCCATGATTGGACAGAGTATTCCCATTCCCCTCCTCCCCACCCCTTCCCCAGTATATTTTCCCCCCTCATACCCCTCCTTCCTTCATCTTCTGTGCTTTCCTCTTCTTTCTCCATTCTTATCTCCCTTAGTCTAATAGACTCACACCATCTATTAAAGCCTGCTGTAATACTCTAGTTATTCTTCTTAATAGCTTTAATTCAAATTCCTGTTACTCTCCCCTACAAACTATTGTTACCTTTTAATAGAATGTTGTTTCGTAACCCCCCCGTATCCCTTAATTATTCAATAACGTTTTTGAAAAAAAAAAAATAATAATTGTGCTTTTGCATAGTCCCCCATATCCCTCAGCACAAAAATAATCCCCTCATTAAAAGAAATGCAGTTTTGCATTAAAAACAACCGCCACCTAGGGAGACCACCCACCTATCCCATCAAAGATTGTAACTCAAACCAACATATCCTAATTTCACCGAGGATACCTTTGATGGATACGTAATTTTCACGGTTCCCCAAAGATGTTCAAGAGACAGTACGGTATAGTTAAATGCAATTTATTATCATATAAGAAAGGTAGTACACAAGTAATACAACAGAAACAAACAGAGGGTTACAATCCAGCAAGCGCTGCTATCAAAAATAGTAGGCTGCCACCCTTGACCACACTGCTGCAGACTAGGCCTCAGCCACTGGTAGTCTCTGCAGGAACCAGGAGCAGGAACAGGAACACAGGATCTTGATCCGACGTAGCGAGAATACTGACTCACGCCTGCCGTCAGTATGGAGTGATTTCTGACTCATGCCTGCAGTCAGTATAGGGAAATGGATACCTGACTCACGCCTGCGTTCACTATCAGAGCTAGTCTGCCAGAGCCCCAAGTCCGTACTAGATTGGGTGTCTGCTAGGTACAAGGGACAAACGTAAAAATAGTCAGGCAGAGCCACAAGTCAGAACCAGAGAGTGTAGTCAGACAAGCCAGGTAATACACAGTTCAGGTAGTCAGCCAGAACCACAGGTCTGCACCAGGTTGGGTGTCCACTATAGGGATAGACAAAAGAGTAGTCAGAAAGAGCCACAGGTCAGCACCAGGTTGGATGGAAGACAAGTCAGGTCATACAGAGAGCCCAAGGTAATAGAACTGCTTTGAACAACAACGCAAAGGTAACGGAGTCAGGACTCAGACTGCCCTTTACACCCCTCCTCAGGAAGTAGGTAGAAGGAGCAGAACTACAGGAAGCATGGCATAAAACAGAGGCCTGCTTCACTCTGGAGCCTCGCGTCTGCAGATGACGCGTGGAAAGACACCGAGCTTCGCTGAAGCGGCGGCGCTGGAAATAAGGTAAGCTATGTCAGTAATGGCATAGTACATGTTAATAATTTATTCAAAGTCACATGAACCTATTTCCTCAAATCTCGCCACCCTCCTCGGATAAATAGTATATAGATAGCAGTGGTCCTCAATACAGCAATAAAGTCAGATGGTTAGAAATGTAGCTGAACAGTTAGTAGATGAAACACATCAACGGCAACTGAGACTGCTTAATTATCCCTTTATAAAAGCAGGCCTCATGGCATGTATCAAAGGATAACTACATCTCACCCATCTTTAGTACACACTGTTCACAAATCTCACCAAACTTCAGGAGGTTAGGTTTCGGGCGAACCACTCACAGGTTTCTTGTGTCCAAACAAATCAGCCTGTAATAACATGCTAACTTTAATTCCAGAAGGTGGTGAGAATAAAAATTTCCATTACACCACCATGTTCACTTACCATAAATAGTATCAATGAACTTCAGTGGGATTTTTTGATTGTCACATATACCAATGTGTTTCACTCTTACTTTGAGGGCTTTATCAAGACAATTACACAAATGGGAAACTGTAAGTTAAATCTACATATTCTGGAAGTTAGATCCGCTATTCCACCATCAATGAGGATATCATTATAATAATGTGTAACCACCAAATATGTTAACCCTCCATATACCGGAGATACATCCAAAGCAGCTTCTCACATTGATTCAGATGTCCCACCTGTGCACATGTGGCCAACAATCTAAGATCAGGATAGTCCTATGAAAAAATATTACAATTATTATCCACAATACTGAAAAATATTGAAATATTTATAGAGAAACGTTTTATATTTTCAAGTTCTTACCAGGATAATCTTCAAGAAAAATAGCAAGATGATGCAAGCAAGATCCACATATACCTAGCTTTACTTAGATGACATTTTCATGGCTTGGGATGGTCCCTTGTATAATCTTAACAAAATCATCAGTGACTTGAATATGAATAATATAAATACATATTACAAAACATATTGATTTACATGAGGGGGTTTTTTTTGATTAAACATTTTTATGGAAAGAGAGCTGATAAAAACAAAAGTGTGAAAACCTACTTCATGTAGCACAATTCTACATGCAAGGAGTCAGCACTTACCTTCACAGGTTCATAGGATTCCTTATGGTCAATATTTGACACTGTAGAAACTGTACAGAACTGTTGGACTTTAAATTACAGGCTAAGGAACTAATATCTAGAGATCGATAACTGATGTGGTAAAGTTATGTGGATTTTATCCACTGGCAGAAGCCCTTTGGAAGTTTGCCCTGGACTTCGGTTGCGAGTTGGTGACCTTATGAAGCTAAAGTCGATGGACAATGGGGTAATTCCTTGGAAGTCAACTATAAGTGCTGAAGAATGGTGGAGTCAGTTGTAAGTGCTGACAAATGCTGAGGCCAGCTATAGTGCTGAAGAATGTGGTGATTCTACCATGAGCTTGGTTTCAAAAAACTTCAAAAGTTTCAAGTCACTGATTCATTAATGATTAATTAATTATTATTATGGTTGAATACAAAAAATGGTTGAATAAGAACAATAGTAATTATGTGATTGGAAGTAGTTAAATAAATGTGTGTGCTGTTATCCCCAAAAGGTTTGTCTGTGCTTATTTTGGGATCATTCCTCTCCTGACATGTAAACATACACTTTATATGCATTCATAAGGAATCACTGGAGGCATAGGTACAGAGGCAAGGGAGCAAGTCATTGGGAGGTGCATGTCATAGAGGTGATCTGGATGTGGGATGGATCAAGAAGACTCACTTTCTCAGTAACTGGATGGCCACACCATTCACAGGTTAGACACCGGGGGGGAATCATCCCTCACTCTTGTTTTTCCTTTTATTTTGGGTTTGATACCTGTCATAGCTTGGCAGATTACCCAAGCCTTGTTGATAATGGATTGTGTAAAAATCATACTTAAAGGGGATCTCTCACCCCTATAAAAGTTAGGTTTATTAGGTAGACTATATAGCGCTAATGTTGAAAATGTTATTTATTTATTTTTTTTAAAAAAAGGTATTTGGGCCAAAATTATGGCTTATAGAGTGCCCTGCACCCTACTTCCGCATACACTGCTCTTGTCGCAGTTTGCAGCACTGCCTCTGCTCCCTTCCCACTACTCAGCCTCCACCAATGACAGAAGTTTCTGTCTGTAAGCTGGAGCGTTCTCATTGGCAGAGATCGATATCTAGCCAATGAGACAGCTCCATCTTACAGACAGAAGGCCTCCATCATTAGAGGAGGCTGGGTAGTGGGAAGGGAGCAGAGGCAGAACTGCAAGAGCAGTGTATGCAGAAGAAGAGTGCAGGGTACTCTATAAGAAAATAATTTTAGCCCAAATAGAGGTTTTTTTTTTTTAATAACGTTTTCAACATTAGCACTATACACTCTACCTAATAAGCCTAACTTTTATAGGGGTGAGAGATCCCCTTTAAGGTTGACAATTGTTTATTCCTTAGGCAGACAACTCTACGGATGTGAAATCCAGGACCTAGGTTGTGGTGTTTATTTACTCACTGGAACCAGGTATTAATTTATAATTAAGTCTTACATTGGGCATGTGTGTTTACATGTTGAATAAGTTATATTGTTATGCAAGCCCTTTTATTTTTGCATATTATTTAATACTAAAGCTACGGTCTTTTGTAGTCCATCTATGTGTGTAGTGTCCTTATTATACCCTTGAACACATGACATGTTCATGCAAGGCTTTTTGTGGGTGTACTAAAAGGAAATTGAGTACCCTCACCTTTGTTAGAAATGAAATATATATATATATATTGTTATATTCCCAGAAAAGTAGTCCTATGTTCATGAATAAGTCAGAAGGACCTATGCACACTGAAATCCATATAAACATCACGTATGCATATATTCCTGGTCCACTGACTAAAGTGGAATGGAGATGCACTAGTGTGATAAAGAGGAGTTATTTTCTCCAGTATGATAAACACTTCAATTCATATGTTCTTCTCAAGCTGAATAAACGTTAGTATATATGCTCCATAGATTAACTTGAATTGTAGAGCTTTCCCCACTGCAGAAGTTATATCCTCTATAGCATACTTTAATCACACCATAGTGCAGTAAAATGGCATATTTCCAGTCAGTAGTTTTGTACTCACTCACTGATAGATGCGTTAAAGTTAATTGATAAATATGCAAATGTCAAAATCACTGAAAGAATAATGGCAAATTGTAGTATGTCTGTAGCTATTAACGTCGTATGAAAGATCACATAGACTATTTTTTGTCTTCTGAACCTGTTTGATCTCTCGTTTCTATGCTAATTTGGACTAGACCCTTTGACTGTAGAGAGTTGGAAAGTTAAGCTTCTGATACGGATATTAAAATAAACATTTCTCAATCCTGTTAATTTATATTTTACTAAAGTGATAATCATAAATCCCATTATCTTCAAACAGAGGATCCCGTAGCCCACTGACCCAGTGGAAAACCAAGGAATTTGGGAGTTTCATGTTCTTGGACATGATAATGTTGAATAACCATAGCTAAAAGCCGAGAGAATACAGAGCACACTACACTTGACATGTTATGCTAATATCATAGCTTAAATATCCTTCTAAATTTAATTTAGTTAAGGAGTGATTCTAAAAAGGTTTTTAGTGAATCAAATAATAGATATAGCATTTGCATTTTAGATGTTTATGTGTTTTAAATTCAATAAAATACAAGTGTTGTCTGAAACTCGCAAACAATCAAGAACCCTGCATGGACATTTGCAATCAGACAGAGGCTGCTTGAACTTAAATTTGATTCACTGCATGACTTTATGAGTCTGATTTAATAGGCATAAATGAAGCATTTCAGTAATAAACCTACTGCTCTGTAGGGGAGAAATAATACTTCTCATTGATGTAAATGGAGATTTAACTCCTGAATGCTTTGTAGGTCTTCAGCATTCCCTAGCATTCAAAGGGTTAAAAGTCCTATTTAAGTCAATCAGGATTTTGGGAAATTGCATTTGCCTCCTATGTTATTGTGAAGCTGTTTTCCTCCAGAATTGCTCAGTTCCTAATGCATATCCCTCTGGTACTCAAAGGGTTAAAACAACCTTTTGGTATATGTATTAGATTCAGTAACATACTGAACATATGCTAGCAAACAAACGATTAAACCGGTATGTGTGGTCATTTGCAATCAATCACCTCTACTAGAGCTTTTTTTATGTAAAAGGGGACCTGTCACCTTAATATATGTTTAGTTCAAAAAAAAAAAAAAAAACCTACCTACATGTTATTTGAGACATTCATTTCTAAAATAACATTTTTTTTTTGTTTTTTGTTTTTGAGAAATTAATCTATATTTATTGTTGGTACAGCGGGCGCTATGGCAATTAGTGTCTGCGCTGTGCCAATATTAGCACACAGTGTATCTAGACAGAGCCAAAACACACATACTAGAGCCATATCTAATAGCACAGCGAGTGACAGGTTTGGGCCTTGAACACAACTGATTAGCATACTGTTAAAGAAATTAGCATACGATGCCACACTTTGTTACCAAAACATAGAGGTTAATTCCTCAAAAACTATTTATTTTACAGAAAAAAAACAGCTAGTACAAGATTAAGGTAGATTTTAATTCTCCTTCTCTGTAAACTAAGTTTGATTTGCAATAAGATGACCGGTCCCTTTTAAAGGGATAGTAACACTTAATATGCAAAAATAGTGCATATTGTAAGGTTTATCCCATTAACCCCTTGCATACCAAAGAGATATTCAATGCTTTCTGGCACTCAAATGGTTAAATTGGTCTCATAAAAACATGCAGTGACTACAAATGAAAAGGATAGTAACACTGGAAATGTAAAACTATTTATAATGTAGGGTTTATCCTCCTGTGTAAAACAAGGTCATTGCCATTACTGAGAGGTGTTTTATTCAAGAGTTATTGCAGCTGAAACCTGAATGTTTTAGGTGCAGTATCTCAGTGGCCTGAAATGTTACAGTGGCGCTGTTGCTATACCATTGTATGGAGAGTTATGGTCAACTGACCAGAGATGTCCATAGGATGAGGTAGCAAAAGCACCACTGTAACATTTCAGGCCAGTGAGATACTGCACCTAAATCATTCAGGTTTCAGCTGCAATAACTCTTGAATAAAACACCTCTCAGTAATGGCAATGACCTTGTTTTACACAGGAGGATAAACCCTACATTATAAATAGTTTTACATTTCAAGTGTTACTATCTCTTTCATTTGTATTCACTGCATGGCTTTATGAGACCAATTTAACCATTTGAGTGCCATAAAGCATTGAATACCTCTCTGGCATGCAAAGGGTTAATAAGGAGCACGTGAGCAACTGTAAAGTAACATGTTGTAGACCTACATGCAAGGGGTTAACCCACCTGAGTGCCAGAGAGGTACGCAACGCACTGCTTTACAATGAATCGGCACTGAAAGGGTTAAAAGCATAATTTACACCAAAGTGGAGGTTTGATTTGTCGTTTACTGGCTTACCATTAACCCTTTGAGTGCCAGAGGGGTATCCAACACATTGTGAAGCAATGCATTGAATAGCCCTCTGGCACTCAAGAGTTAACCCTTTAACAAACAGCCACGGCAGCACGCAGTCAGCAGTTAAAGCGGAACTTCCAGCATAGGTAAAGACACCCTGAAATAATTAGGTAGGTGGCGACTAACTTACCTTTTAGAATGACTCCTGTCTAAAGAAATCCTTACTGTTCCGAGGGCCGGAAGTCAGGCATCAGGGCAGACATCTTGTCTGCGCACCTGTGCTGTCAGTCCCGGTCTCCATTGAGAACTATTGCATTGTACCACAAGGTAACCGGTAGGGACTGACGGCACAGGCGAGCAAACTGCACTAACCTGGTCGTCAGTCTCGAAAGATTAAAGATTTCTTTAGAAAGCAGTAATTCTAAGAGGTAAGATAACTATTATTAAGCTAGTCGCCACCTGCCTAATTATTGCAGGGCGACTTTAGCCATGCTGAAAGGTCCGCTTTAAGGACCACAGGATTATTTTTTTGCTATTTGATTTAAGGGGTCCCCGAGCAGCGTGCAGCCGTGTGTGGATCCCAGAATTCTATGACGTGCTAGGACAATCAATGGTTCTTACGTATAAACACAAAAACAGGTGAATAGGAGATATCCTATAACTGAGGAAACGCCTTCACCACGCTTAGAGCGCTATAGTAGTAGTCATAAAAGTCACCAGTCCTCCACCACAGGTAATTCTTAATTCTTTTCTCCAACAGTATTTAAACTCCTCTCTGATGAAGTTATACTTTAACAAAACGCATCAGGTGGATTTAAAGCTTTTTAGTACACTAAGTGTACATATGTTTTAATAAATATCTGGATTAAATACAATAATTTTCTACTGGATTAGTGCTTGGAACTGGTACTGAGAGTTTGATGCCAGGGAGACCGAGCAAGTTACATTGCACAACGCGAATATACTCAGAGGCTGGGGTAGCCTCTGTGTCTAGTGAGTACCCACCCGAAAGGGGTTTTTCTTCATCCATTGCCTCTTTACAGGTCCATGGTAAGACCCCACCTAGAACATGCTGTTCAATTCTGGGCGCCCTTTCTGAAAAAGGACATAATGGAACTAGAGAAAGTGCAGAGGAGGGCTACAAAACTAGTAAGGGGAATGTAAAGTTTTAGTTATGAGGAAAGGCTAGAAAAGTTAAACTTGTATACACTAGAGAAACGGCGTCTTAGAGGGGATATGATAACACTATATATATATATATATATATATATATATATATATATATATATATATATATGTTCAGGGCCCATACAAAGGGCTCTCCAAAGACCTGTTCATTAACAGAACAGTACACAGGACAAGGGGCCACCCTCTTAGACTTGAGGAAAGGAGATTTAATCTACAACAGCGGAAGGGTTTCTTTACAGTAAGGACAATAAAGGTCTGGAATTCACTGCCTGAGGAGGTGGTGCTATAAAATACATTAGATGCCTTTAAAAAGGGCCTGGATACTTATTTAAAAGAGCATAACATAGAGGGCTGTGTATTAGTATTGGGATTAATATTTACTTAGGGCTTGTTGATCCAAGGAGAAATCTGATGGCCATTTGGAATCAAGAAGGAATCCCCCCCCCATTCAAAGCAGAATTTTAATTTGCTATATTGAGGGGTTTTTTTTGCCTTCTTTTGGCTCAACGATGGTAAACAGGAATAGGAAAACGGTTGAACTGGATGGACGCAAGTCTTTTTTCAACCTAAATTACTTTGTTACTATGTTACTATTTAAAGTATTGCTCCTCCATTCAAAAGAGATTGTTCTTAGATGCGCTTTTGCGCTTTGTCTGTTTTTGTTTCTTTATTGGTTCTTATGTGCTGGGACCATCGTTACAGTCCTGGCATGTGAAGGCTCGTTAAGGTGTTTAATTACTCCAACTTTTTTATTTTTATTTTTTTACATAAAGCCCTAAGTAGGTACTAGTGGACATCTTTCCACCCCAACATATTACACCTAGTCAGGTTCCTATTTCCTGTCTTACTTTCAGGCACTGATAGAAAATTTGTTTTAACCCTATGGGCCGTATGTTCAAAGGGATAACGACAAAAAAATGTTGTATGAAAGACAAAAATAAGTCATTGTATGTATGAACAACATATTTTCTATAGAGTATACGACAAAAAATTAGCAATGTCCGTTGTGTACGACACAACTCCAGAACTGATGGGAAAAGGGGCGTGGCAAGGGTGTGGCTAAACTATTCTCCAGTGTCATATAGAGGACAAAAAATGTCTTACAAAAGACAAAATTTGTACGTTAAGAAAAAAGTGGAGGGAATGAGAATTTTTCTCTTTAGTTAAGACATTTTTGTCGTCAGTAAAGACATTTTTAAAGACATTTTAGTCTTTAGTTAAGACATTTTTGTCGTTAGTAAAGACATTTTTTAAGACATTTTTGTCTTTAGTTAAGACATTTTTTGGTTTTTCCATACGACAATTTCAGTCAGGACAAACAACATATTTCCAGTCACAACCGACACTCTCTGAAAATATTAATGATCCCAATGACACTGTACTTTGAAAAGTCATTACAAATGACAAAAGCTATTTCGCTACTTCTTTGAACATATGGCCCTTTAAGTGCGAAGCAATGCGTTGCGTACCTCTCTGGTACTCAAAGGGTTAAAAACTTCACTTTAAAACTTTTTTTTTTCCTACATACCAAAAGTTTCTTTCCTCAAAGCAAAGTTTATTTAACATCCTTTACCGTAGAAATAACGGTCAATAAAATACTGAAAGTTTTAACAAAAACCCAATATACTTTCACATGGACAATTCTGAGAATTTTTTTTTAGTGCTAAATAAATTCATCCACTGTCCTGGAAAGATGAAGTATAAATCAATGCAT
Source organism: Rhinophrynus dorsalis (assembly GCA_037306005.1). Taxonomy (NCBI): domain Eukaryota; kingdom Metazoa; phylum Chordata; class Amphibia; order Anura; family Rhinophrynidae; genus Rhinophrynus; species Rhinophrynus dorsalis. The sequence continues at coordinate 533,117,527 of CM074720.1, read as the reverse complement.
TAAAACCTTTAACAAGTCTATCTGCTTTTTGAAATGACTAGGAGATGAAAGAGAGGAGTCTCATTTAAGAAGACCCAGCGGAACAGTTCTGCATTTATATAGCTGTTATCAAAAGCAATTCATTTGGAGATCAAATAGACTGACAGATAGGACAAACTGGGGATCACTGCTGCCTTGAGGCAGTCAAAGGCAAAAATGGTTTTCCAGTACCTTCACTAATATTGGGTCTAGTCAATGCTCATGTCTATTATGACTTTCAGTAACTGCGAAATGAATGATAATAGGTAGCTTTTTTTAGCTTTTGCAAACACTCAACAATCATTTGCAACCAGGGAGGTAGAAAATGAGAGATACAAGGTATTTCCAGTAATGTAATCTAGTATGCAGAACATGGAATCTGAGCTTCCTTTACAAAACTAATCACGTTGTGATGTAGATTTGATAATGTGACACTTAGGGAGAATATTGCGGTCCCAGCATGACAGTTATCAGGGCTAACGTATGCAAATGAGAGAACCTGTCAGCGTTCTTGTATCTTCTTAAAGGAAAACATCATGTTACTTGGACACTTGTCTGTAATCATTCAGTTCTCGCTGCATCAGTTGTCAGCGAAAAGAAAAATATGAACTGTATGGAAGAGAACATTAAATAACTCTAATATAAGAAAAAAAACAACAACGTATTTTTTGATTTCTGAGGTTTATTAACTTGCAGGTGATAAATGTCAACACGGTTTTTTTTCTCCACCGATTCCTATTGAAATCTATTGGCAAAATGTGTAGATAAAAAAAGTAATTAACCCTATGACTATCAGAGGGGTACTACAAAGCAATGCGTTGCGTACCCCTCTGGCACTCAAAGGGTTAAGTTACCACCTCCGATGGAAGCCAGCCTTAAAATTTTGACAAGTGACAAGAAGTTATTGTGTAAAGACAAGACTAGAAGACGTTTGGGGCACACCAATTCCATGATGGGAAAAAATAAACATTCATCTTGATTTTTATGTATTTTTTAACCTGTTGCTTTGCAATGCGTTGGAGACCTCTCTAGCATCCAAGAGGTTAAAATCCCTTCTTAAAGCAATAGAGACTGGGGAATTTTTCTTTGTCACTCATGTTGCTTGGCTGTCTAGTTCTTCCTAATATATCAGATTCAGCAGTATCCTACAAGTAAGTATCACAAAATAAAGAATGAAGGAAAATGATGATGTTCAACCCTATTTTGAGTGCAAGACCCTTCAGGCATGCCGAACATTTGATATTTTGCCATTGATGAAAGTTAAAATATTGGCTAGTAGACACATGCAACACCATGATGTTGCACGGGCAGTCATTGTTGCGGCCCTCTTCAGCAGGCATTGTTAAAGGAGCAGTAAACTTTTTCATGAAAAAATAATATATTGTAGGGCATTTCCTGTTGAGTAACATAAGGGAGCTCCCACTGCTGACAGGTGCATACTTCTGGAGTTGTTACAGTTTAAACCTGTGTTTATTTACATTAGCAGTGCCCTCTAGTGGTCAAATTCCAAATAGTTCTTCTGTTACATTCTAATGGAGAGGAAAGTCAGTGACATACAGTTCTCCATAGAATGTGATAGAAACTGCCTGTCACTTCCTGTCAGTTAGAACTATCAGGAAGTAAACACAGTAAATTCACTTCCTGTCAGTTAGAACTATCAGGAAGTAAACACAGTAAATTCACTTCCTGGTTATTTGAACCTTTGCAACTGCTGAATAAAACAACTGATAGTAGTGGGGGTGACTTTGTTGTACTCAACAGGAAAAGCTCTATAACATATAACTTTTCATGAAAAAGTTTACTTTAAGTATGAGGCCATCCTTAGACTAAATCATTAAGTGTATAGCCCTCAACTGTATTTGGATTTGACATGCCTACGCTATACATGGAGAGTATGAAAAAGAAAAAAAAACAAAGGAGGTGCCCAATAGTACAATTTTTCAGATAAAAATAGAGTATGGTAGTCAAAATTATACTCACAGTATGATGTTGTCAGATAGGTGTTATCAGCAAGTCTGACTCCCAAGCTGTCACAGTACCTTGTAGCGCCGCTGCTTCTGGCGATGCTCACAATGATGCTCTGGAGTCATTTTCATGAACGGTTGGACGCATCAATGCTAGATACGTCATCTGCAGGTGCGAGGCTTCAGCATGCTGCAGGCCTCTGTTTTATGTGTTTGAGGCCTGTAGTCTCCTCCTACCTACTTCCTCCCACTGAGCTGCTCCTCCTACCTACTTCCTGAGGAAGGCTTAAAAGGGCAGACTGAGCCCTGACTCAGTTACCCTTACGTTGTTGTTCTGAGCAGTTCATTTTTTTGGTATTGCTGATTCCTGTGTATGACCCGTCTTGTCTGTCCATCCATTCTGGTGTTGACCTGTGGCTCTGTCTGAAAATTCTCCTTGTACATTCCGATTTGGCTTAGACATCCTTTCTGATGCAAACCTGTGGCTCTGGCTGACTACCTGCTCCGTGTATGACCTGGCTTGTCCGACTACCCACTCTGGTGTTGGCCTAGGGCTCTGTCCACTGCACATCCAGCATATTAACGCTTCAGTGGATAGCCTATCTGGTACAAACCTGTGGCTCTGGCTGACTACCTGCTGCATGTATGACCTGACTTGGCTGACTACCCACTCTGGTGTTGACCTGGGGCTCTGTCCACTGTGCATCCAGCATACCAATGCTTCAGTGGATATTCTATCTAGTACAAACCTGTGGCTCTGACTGACTACCTGCGCCGTGTATGACCTGGCTTGTCTGACTATCCTATCTGGTGTTTACTAGAGGGCTCTGTCTGTTCGCTCCATGTGTTGGTCCCGTTCCACAGACATCCTTCCTAGTACTGACCTGGGGCTCTATCAGACTCCTAGCTATTGACTGCAGGAGTGAGTCAGTAGTCTCCGTGGTTTCATACGATATTGAGACTCCTCTCCTAGACTGACTGCAGGCTGAGTCAGTGCTACCTCTGGGTGTTACCTTTTACCACGAGACTCCAGTGGGCTGAGGCCTAGTCTTGGACAGTGTGGTGGATCTATTAGAAGACTACTATTTCTGATACAGTGCTTGCCTCTTAGATCACCTTCTGTGTGTTATTTGCATTTGCATTACTGTTTATATATTTCTAATAAAGGTGATCTTAACTATAACGTCTGACTCCTTGTCTTGCTTTCCAACCATAACGCAAGCTTACTGAGAATATCACCCTTTCTCTGTAGGTCTGTCCTCTCTTTTTTGACCCCCCACTCAAATTCCTCTTTCCCAGATTCCAGAGTTCCTCTCGTAGAGGTCAAACAACAAGTCACAGCAGCACACAAATATACTTCTAAAAAATATTTAATATATCAAAATGTACTACATGTATAAAAGAAAAAATATAAAAAGGCTTTCTTACGCATTTTGAGGCTATACACAGCTTTATCAAAGAATACAAAGCAGATACCTAACGGGTGTTGGTGGTGGTCCAGCTTAGTTTCCTATTGATTTGCACAGGGGCTCCCCTTGTTGTATCTCACCTACTTTGTGTTTCTACAGCTACTCTGCACATATACTGCACTCCTGTAAACATCAGAACACAGTGAATTTATTTTGGGGTTTTTGCTATTACTGTACTAACTGTATGCAATTAGGGGCAGTAAAAATACTCTTTCTCAATTTCATTTTTTTTTGGTAAATAAAAAAAGCATATTCTACTCTATATACTTTGCATGTGTATCAAAAATAATAGAACAATGAAACCTTGTTTAATGAGCAAATAAAAAGAAATAGTTAATATTTCTGTATCTCCCTGTCTGTTTGTCTGACAAATCTCACTATAACATTTAATAGCCAGGCTAATGACCAATTCTAATATAGCTTCTCATATATAAATACAATCTGTACCTTTTTGAAACAATTACAACCTTCAGAGTGATCTTAATTTTAGAAATAACACCTTTTGGCATCCAATAACATGTCCTTAATTGCAGATAATTATCTCAGAGAGCTTATGTCTATTGACCCTGAAATGCTCATTGCTTTAGATTAGCTATGTCTTTAGCTGTGTTCCTCAGCGTTTCTCAAGGTACATTCATTTCTCTAGTGGTAACGTTTCCTGCAATGCTGGGACACCACCAAATTAGATGAAATACTAATTATGGCAAGATAAAAAAGCCAATCTTTGCCTCTTCTTACAGTTACCTCGGGAGACATAAAGCCTTCAAGGCTGTCTCATGCGTGACAAGAGTGAGCTGTCAGATTTGAATAATATCCTGCATATAGATAAACCTTTCCATACCTTCTTATTTCACTTTCACAAACAAGAAAATGATAACTAGGAGCTATTTTAATGGGCAGTTATGCAAACAAACAGGGCATTTAAATATTGTGCTAACAGGATCAATGCTGCCAATCAGAAAAGATTTGAAGGCCAATACAAGAAAATTTATTTACTTGAATCACTGATGCAGATTATTTACATTGTTATATACAGTGCATTATCCTACTTTAACGTTTGTTAGAAATGTCTCCGATACTTTTCAAATCATGGCACTAGAAATGAAGCCAGTATCCAAGGAGTTAGGCATAATTTCAGTGATTCCAATTAAGTGGGTTAATAAAATATAGATGTGAGCGTACCATAAATAGACTTGTGAGGCTGCTATTAAGTGATTCAAACTACTCTAGGAATTTTAATTATAAAAGATCAGATTATCCTGTGAATAATGATGTTAAAGATAAACTATACCCTTCTACTGATCTAAAGCTTATATACCATACCTTAATATGTCAAAGGCATTACATACTGGGGGGCTCATAATTATTCTGAGGATGTTCTTCATGGCCATTGATTTCTCTAATTTAACATATGTATAGATAAGCAAAACATCCACAATTTATTTTGAGTTTTTATTGATGGACACTGCGAAAATTCTGGATACAGCC